>JAQFXU010003523.1:0-15976 GCA_034693705.1 Spatulosminthurus flaviceps | reverse complement strand
AGTACTCTATTATGTATGTAGTTGTAGTAGTATGTCGTCGGGTGAAGTCCAAAAGGCGCTATAATTTTGTTTTTCCCCTAACGTTACGAAAATTATAGCGCCTTTTGGACTTTACCCGACGATATTTTATATTATATTGCTATTGTAAAATCCACTCAGTTCCGGGAAGAGTTGCAATTATTTTACTATCCTTCAATCCCTGACAGTAAAATAAAATATACATTGCCCTATTATACTTTATACTACAAGCTCGAAAATTTTGGTGCGATCAAAAAGATACGTGTATGCGCTATACGTTTTTATACAATACTAGGTGTGATCCAAATCTTTAAGAACAAACGCTGACATGTTCAATTTTTCATTACTCATCGTTCCTTTTAAAGTAAATTATATTCATGATCATCCCTAGATACTTACACACTTACACCCCACTTGCAAACATCCATACATGTCCTGCTTTTGCATACTTAATTGCCAGCGTTTTACATTTTTACAACGGCAATTATTTTCTGTCGGAAATCGCCAATACTCCAACTTATCATTCCTTACATCTAGTTTTTCTCATAACGATTCATATCCGACAGATTGCTTCAAAAGCTTTGTTCTAATGCATGTTGTGCATAGTTTTGTACGAATTTACTCACTCAAATTTAAACAATAAAACATACTCATCTCATCATCATGCTTTACCAAAATTTCTCAAAAGATAAACCTGCTGTTATTCTATGCATACAGCCTAAGGGAATGCAACATTAGACAAAAACGGCTCAAATGCACCTTTATTTTATAATAATGGATAGTAAAACAAAAAAGATAAAGATCAAATGTCAGATGCATACGCTAGGAAAGACAATGATGTATCAACTTCCAACATCTCGTAGTCACTAAACCCTATCTGTGCAAGCCAAAACCTGGAAATGCACGTGTGCCAGCAAAAAAATAGTATTCACACTCAATAGTAACAGCTTTGATCCACATTTTTCACTCAAATCACAAAAAATGTAAAAATCACGGTTGGTGATATTGACAAAGAATGAACTTACAACAATGAGGGCTGATATTGCTATATCATATAAAAATTCCATCTACATAGTTCCTAGTAAGACTCAAGTTCGGCATTAATTCATAAAAAAAATCCTTATTACTTTATATTACAGATATACTAAAAACAAAACAAAAATCTTGTGCTTGGTGGTTAACAGAGTTTCGAGGGTTTCACCAATCACCTGCTATACAAAAAACATGCTCTTGAACATAATCTTTCGGAAACGGAAAAGTAATAATATTGTGACAGTTCCTTACATCAAACAATATTCATTACTGTGCATGTGTATTTAATAAAACCAAAAGCACGAGAGAAAACTTTAGTCAGGTAAACCGCAGAATCTCTCCATATGATAATTTTCATGCTCTATGTAATATCTTCAGCTGATCTTGTTTCAACCAAACCTCACTCTGTAACGTAATATTATCGCATCAGAACAAAGTTCTTTGGTTAAAGAGTTGAAGTGCTCCAAAAAGCTTGATGGTTTGAGAGTAGATACAATATAATGCAGAATTATTATTCATTACAAGACTCAAGGGAAATTATTCAGAAAATGGATACGAATACATTTACTTTACGACAATACTAATATTACGTCCTTTATTCTTTCGAAATTACGTAATTTCCTTCCGTATCATAAAATAGTAAGTGTATGTAACTACCAAACTATACCTATGACCACAGGAGAAAAACATCTCATAGCTAGCACCACAACGACCTCAACACGTCTTGATCAAACGCTACAAGCTATAATTACCTTATTAAATAAATCCTGCAGGACCAACTCTGTACCATAATACAACGACAAGGGGAAAAACACATGTCTGCAAATATTAATACATACACATACTATTGCAACTTAATGTCAGACAGTTCAGTAGTAAAAGTTAGTACAGAAGTAGTAAGGATGTTCGTGGCAAAAATATTTTACCAGCGAAAAAAACTATACTGCAATGACTGGCTAGCTTCAGGCCGGATAGTTTTATTTTGAAAGACAAAACAAAGAAGAGCAAATTGTAACACGTTTTAAGTCCTAATGTGTCAGAGGTTACATGAGATCTGATCAATTTTCCCTCTGGTCGGCTATGTTTAACATTACGCCTCAATCATTTAAAATAATAACAGTTACATATATTCAACTTCATAGACAACTTCTAATAAACGAAATTTAGGAAGAAAATATCTAGCTATTAACTCAACACAAAACAAAATAATAAAATTCACGTTTCAAAACAAACATACGGTTTGGCAATGCATTATGATCTATCCAGCTCGTTTAACATACTTACATACTCGTAATACCGCAAAAATGACTTAAAAGGGTGTATGTGAAACTTGGTGAATGTACTTGTCAATGCATGTATAGTTATCTTTTTTGCCAACCCGTGCAAAAGGCATAACCAAGCTGCGACCAAGCCAACTAGACGTTGTATAGTTTTGATTCAACAGATGTAAGCAAATACGTGTATGCATTTATGAGATTTCCTGAAAGTAAATTGTACTTTTCTACTTCGTCTATAACCTAATCCTCTACAGTCACTAACTTTCATGAGCATTAATATTTCAAGGCAGGAAAGACCTAGAAGAACATAGAAGTGTTTACAGCCTTATACTACTATCAGGAACTTCGAAAGAAGCGAAGGGCGTAGAGTAGAACGGAAATCATTACATGTTTCCGACGTACTCACTATAGGAGTAGATAGAAAGTCTAAGTTTCAGCTAGATAGATTTATTAATTTATTAAGGTTCTGTGTGTATCTCATCATTAATCAAACGGAAATTCTAAGGGGATATTAAACCAACAGCGTTGTGGATTAATTTATTCCACGACTTAAGTTTAATATTTCCGAAACGTAAATCAAAAGTATCGTGTTAAACCATTCAAATAAATAATCTGCACCATCTTTTTTGAAGAAAATTATTATAGCCGAGAAACAAAATTAAGAGGAAATCCTCGAAGAATCAATCAAATATTTCAATTACTAAAGTTAGAAAGCCTTCTGAAAAGGTCATATATGTACGTATACGTACACACGCGGAATCTAACATTTTATCTCTCATAGAAAATTGAAAGAAAGCCAATACTTTTAATTTCTGCATCAATGCGTATCTCGTATTGACGTCTTCATTAAAACCTATATAGTATATTATACCTACAATCCATTAAATGAAGCTAAATAACTACCTACAACACAGAGAGACCACAATAATGCTACCATTACAAATTTTAATCAAAAGCCTGAAGTTAATATATTCTCAACGACCTTAAAATTCGTGTTTATATCATGGGAATGCTGCAGCCGTGCATTGCGACTACATGCGTATACACAATAAAAACCTAAAAGAGATTTCTTCTAGTTGATTGAGGCCTTGTTTTTGTTTTTGTTCATCTTTCAGTCAAGCCTGGGAACAGATTCAACGGATTGCCCTGTACGAACTAATCAACCTAGACACACTAATACTAATCTCAAGTAAAACGTAAATCAATCGATATCAACTATCAACTAGTCAGTCAGCATTTAATGCGCACGAAATCTACACCCGGCAATAATAAGGCTCCCAATAGCCAATAGCGCTTTTCAACACGCTTTTACTTTAAAAGTAAAGTTTTCTAGGTCAAACATACTAAACCCTTAGGCTTTCTGCACTACTAGCAATAAGTGAGCTGACACTTTACTTCACACTACGTACAAAACAATTGCATTTAAAATTAACAAGAAGTACGGACAGAGCGTGTAGTCGCATAGTGTCATAGTCGGGCCTATATCATATTCACAGCTCTAGTTGTTGAAGCTTGCCGTCTCCAATTTGTGAAATGGACAATTATTATTAACCATTTTCTCGAACAACAGATGGATGCATGCTTTTTAGCAGCTCGTATAAAATATTACAAATTGTAACTTCAACCAGGCAAAGTATATGCAGATGAATACAAACAAGATAATAAATATACTGGGAGACTGGGACAGCGTGTCAGAAAAGCGTAAAAATTGAAGTTTTAAACAAATTTTTGTACTAACGCCAACAAATTAACCAGCATATATACTCAACAACAATAATAATTATTATTATTTGAAAAGTCATTACGCTTATTTTTCCAACGATAATTTTCAAACCCGCAATGATCGACAATTGGCGAAGAAAGAACTACGAAAGGATAAAGAAAATCATAAGCAATTTATGGCTAGGGTAAGGAAATAAGATAAATCAAGGCATAATATTACTGTGGACCTGTGAGCCGCCAAGAAACCATACGTAAATACACAACACATTACAACGTCATAATATATTTTAATACTTTCTATATAAACACAACACACACACACATCCTTTCGAAGTAGATTTTGACAGTCCTAAGTCCTAAATGCAACTGTAATAAATCTTCAGAAAAACTGACAATCATTTAGAAGATATGAGTGATACTTACATGCATCTACATATAACTTGTTCGCATATTCTTTGTTTCCATTTAGAATATTTAATAAAGGGTGATTAGCTCCTAACATCGTAAACAGAAAGGAGCTTGGATTATTAATTCTATGAGACTGATCATTGATATTCTCATTCTGCGCAATACAAGTTAGGCATGCATTGAATAAATACCTTGATGTAACAATTGTCGCCGAGCTTTAAAAATATGGTTAAAGTGACCAGAAGTAATAATAAAAAAGCTGACTCGTTCAAAGAGCAAAATACATTAGTTTGCTCTGCAAAAATTGTTAGTATTTATGGTGTGATAGTTATATGGGAATGGCTAATTAAATGCGGAAATACTGTTATAACAATTATTACTTATTATTGCTACGAAGTAACACGGTCTAATACCAAAATAGCCTTAGTTCGGGAAATCTGCTGCAAGCTGTAAATGCTTGATGATTTGCTTTATCTATCGTTTCTATAAAATATGATAATGCCTAATAAACTTGCTAAATGATTCCACGTTAATCCATTGAGGGACGTGTGGTCTTGCGATGATTGTAGGGGATTGAAGAGTTATACCAACTCTGTTGATGATGATAACCAAACAGCCATACCGAATTGGTACTTCACGAGTAAAATTTCGCTTAAAGATGTAGGATGAGAATATGGTACGTGTAGTACACTTGGTGAATGACCCTTAAAGTTACTTAAATCATAACTCACATGGCCAAGTTGCGTTGCTGTAATGAAATACACCTTTCCGTCTCGTAGTTCTCATACATAATTTTTTCAACCCAAATCTTTCATATAATTTTTATAAGAGTTTTACAATAATTTACTACACAATTTTGCACTTTGCAACAACAACAACAGTATAGCTGCCTGCTCTTGATGCTGATAGATACTGCTGGATCATTATCCACTAAAGGATGAACCGTAGCATAGACTAGAGTAAAGAGTACATATATTTTTTGAAAAAATAGGATCCACTTGAGTTCACCATGAAATCTCACCGGAAAATCATTCCTACTTACCGCTTTTATATTGCCATTAGCATTCAGATCATCACCACCATCATCTTCAACACCAACCAACAACGGAGAAGAGAAATCAAGTTCAAAATTTTTGTTATTCACACTACTCGAGCATCATACTACTGACAAGTAGCAACAGTATTTCTAAACAAAGTATACAGTATCTTTCATCTTTTTTTCCCTGTTTCCACTTAGTAAGTCCCAGAAAAGTCAGTAGATAAACCATCAAGTTCAAGTAGTAACTGTTAGTACCAGCAAAGTAATGGTGAAGTATACATCCCATGCTCAAGTTTCAAAAGCTCGAATGTTCCTCTGTCTCTATGAGTGAACCCAACCAGTCAAGTATGCATTTTTATGCATTATAAATGAAAAATGAATAAAAATTAATGTAGCATTTATCAACTTTACTTGGAAGAACTGAAGAATACTTACTTTCAAATTCTGAATCCGAGTCCGCTTCCCTTCAATTTCGATGATGGGTTGAGCACCCATACTTATTTCCCTGTAAGGACACAAAAATAAATGGCATATAGGCTTGATGAGTAAGTACCTTCACAAATGTCAGGGAACTCTGAATGAATGGGCTTATACCAGTACATTTGCATATATACTATTTAATCACATTTGCATAATATTTGAAGGCATTTCTTTACAATACACGTTCATGAATACCGAAAACACTTACATACATAGTAAAGGTATAGATACAAAATCTACCCTTCAAGAAAACAACTCGGTGCGTAAAATATAAATATCTACATATAGCCATTTTTCTCTTTGCCACCCCATTTTATAATTTGAAAAGAACGACATTTCGCTTCCAATTTCAAATTCACTCCCGTGAATGTAATAAATACCATTCAAGTGCAGCCAGTTTTGACTTCATTTCCCCCAGACTTTCATATATTTCACAACCACAACGTAGATTTAATACATTTACATTTATCATGTCGACAAATGGGAAACTCTCTTAGACATATAATGACGAATGTGTGAAAGAGTCGGGACTGAATTCACCATTCCATTCTGTAATACCAAGAACATAAACTAATACATACTGTAACAACACACCAACACATACAGAGGAATACAGCATGCTATTACAAAAGCCTTCCGCGCACATTAACAGAACCCATCACACATCAGTTTTCACAAGGGGATCCCATCAACCGAAAAGACTTCCTTCCTAAGCAATGCTATAAATGAAAATCTACGGGTTAAACACGAAGATTGAAGTTTGATCGTTCAATGATTTAACTGCATTTGCATTTATAACTATATACTGTGTATATAGTACAAAACGGTTTGGAGAGCAATAATTGAAAACGATGGATGACACAAAATCATACAACATGTACATATAATCTGAAATCTAGAATGATTTGGGTATGATCACATAAGATCTTCCCCTTAAAAGTCGACATGACAACGCATAGCGGCAGGCTTACAGTACTATCCTTTGAAGTAGTGTAGTGGATATATAATGGAAGATGAAATTACATACATGCACGAATGTATAGTTGCAGCATTAAAAATTATATCTTGTATATCCTTACATTTTCTTTCATGAATAAACATTAATTATGAACTACCAGTTGATATTATGCAATGTCAAACAATATTTTTTATGGTATTTCAAACGTTACTCTTATATTCCTCTTTCTATACAAAAGCATGAGTCAGGAGCGTCTTTAATTCTATCTTATGTCATAACACGATTTCCATCTAGATACCAAAACTACCACGTAAAAATAATGGCGTCAGGTGCCAACCATACATTACGGAATCTTACCTTAAGGCAAAATACCACACTAGTTCTTACCAGCTCTACAGTTAGTCATTCTGTTGCAAAAAAGTTGCTGCAAACATATGGAGTTCTCTTTCTAGAAAAATTATAGTACATAGAAAAGAAAAAGACTCTGAAATGAAATCTATATTCAAACATAACTACTTTTTGTCCACTTTACTGATAGTAGATAGAACGATGGAAGGTGTGGCAACAAGACACAAATTGAATTTCTAATTTTATCTTATTGGATCCCCAAAAGTGCAGACTGCAGGCCAGTCTTCACACAAATGCATGTGTACGTGAAGCGTAGCAATAACAATCGCTCAAAGTTTGGATTCCTTCACAGAGTTCCGCTGTGTAGCAATTAATCTGCAGTAACATACAGAGGTAAACAAATAATACCAGTACCAGTAACTTCGAATCAGTAATCTGAAATGTTCATTTAATGACACAACAATTTCCCCTATAAACAATTCAGTTCGAGCAAAAGGTAATAAAACCTGCATATCAGAACACTTTCAAAACAAGTCAAGATGTGGTAACGAATAGTGCATAATTAAGACCATATCATTATTTGCTATCAGACACGTATGCACCTGAATGTCAATTAAATTATTAAATACATTCCCCCTAAAGAAATTAGCATTTAATTGGTACAGTTACATATTATTTACAAGTGCAAATACAGTCTTATATTATCCGCTTTAGCTTGATTTTTATAATTAAAACACTATAAATATCATGCATTCAAGCACGCACTGTTCCCGTTCCCATTTGTTGAAAGTTAGAGAGCGACAGTTAGAAGTAAATATAGATAAAAAAGTATGATTTTTTTTTTTTGCATAGACCCAGATTATCTTCCCGTTTTAACAAAGGTCGCCCCTATTTATACTTTAGAATTATTACACTTCGACCAGTATGAATTTATCCCGCATGCTTTTTTCCCCAGAAGACAATTATAAAGTCACAATAGGTTGAACTAATAACATACTACCCACTAAATACCGTGTCAACAGATAAATAAGGAGTTAAAAATATAGGCTGACTGATTGTCAGATCGACAGAGGCAGAGAGGCAAGTATTTCCCAGTTATTTTATTTTGCACTAAAGGACATACTATATCCTGAAAAAATGATTATGAAAAGCATAATACACATCATGTATACTAAAATAATAAGTGGGAAACAAGGAAAATAAAATTAGTTGTGAGTGGACAAGTCTTGATACTGAAACTGATAAGCTCATGTTTTGTTTTGCAGTGCAAATTGCAACCGTCCCGGACGTTTGATAAGTAACTTCAGCCATGCTTACACTAAATATTAAAGTCAGTTCAAGCACGCAAAGAGAAGAAATATGACAGATAAAAGACCAGTGAGAGCGTCTTTATTCTCCACATGTTTTGGTAAAATCGAGTTTCGTTTCGTGGGAGTTTTGAAGTAGCGCACTTACATCCCCCCGCATGACAGATAAGTATACTTACATGCAAAAGTAAATATTCCCTTATCTACCATGATACATAAAAGGGTGAAAACGAGCAAAAAATTTAGTATATTGGCGCGTTGTTAAAGTGCCAGATTTTCTACACTTAGCCAGGCAATGCCTGACTAGCGAGAGTTTAACAACGCCGAGTCCATTCTAGCAATAAATGTTCTAATCTAGGTGGAATTTAACAACGCAGTGCTGCTAGTTGCCTAGATTAGCCTTCTACATAAAAAGTATAAAAACCATAATGAGCTCAGTCAGATCGGGGAACTTCTGAGTATGCAATACTAATATGATATATGGATTGAATCAATTAGTATTTTAAATCAGTATGTAGGTAAGCTTCAGGCAACTCTAGGTTAAAAATTGGTAACTTCAGATAAACGAGATAAAATATTTAAAATAAGGTAAAAAATAAAATGAACTCGGGGTAATTTATTTGGCGGTTAAGCAAAAATATAAATTCCGAGTAAAAAAAATTATAGTTAAGGAAAAATTATCGCAAAACATTTCGTAAAACATTAAAACACTTAAAGTTCAGGTAAGTAGTATAACGTCCGGCCCCGGCTAAAATTAAGACTTCCGGCAAAAAATCTCAGAATAGGTGAAAAATGACTCTAAAAACATAATTTAACAAGTTGAGGCCAAAATGCAGCATGAAGATGCGCACAGCAAAATAAGAATAAGAATAATATTGTTATTACGAAATCCGATTTACATGCTCAAGTTTTGAAATAAGAAAATCCTGAATTGAAAATTTTAAGTTTTATAATTTCTTTCCAATTATGTATTCTAAAAATTGTCACTTCGTAATCACTTTTTTCAAAGCGCGAAGCGCGCGATTTAGTTAAATTTTAGAAATACTGTATAAGGGTTCTAGCCCTGGAGGTACCACCACGAAATTTTGCAGGGTAGTTCATAATTGCTTAAACTATTTTTGTAAAAATTGTTTTCAAAATCGCTTGGGGGAACACCTTTTAAAAAATGCCTAATGTTAATTAAACGGCGACTATGTATAGCAACAAAGGACCAAAATTTGTAGAAAACATTGCATCACTCCCAAAATTGTGTTTAAAGTTCACGAAAGGTTTCACTAGAGAATCACTCTTCTTCAGAACTTTTCTTTCATGAATGATTTTTTTGTATGTGTTTATCTTATCTTATCTTTCTTTCGGTCGGACTATTAACATGGAATTCGCGTGAAACTTAAAGAATCATCTATTGAAACCGCAATAACGGCCGACTCTAAACACAGCTCAAAGGGTGGGGACTTGAGGGCTACAAAACTTCAGGTGAATGCAGTTTTTTCTCGCATCGACTTTAAACCCTTGATCTTTGAACTACAGGAGAGAAAGGGTTCGAAAGTTATTCGAAAATGTTGTTTTTCGAGTGGCTGGCAAACGCTAATTCGAGCTAATACGCTTGCTTTTTCGGGCAAGCGATTCATTCAAAAGTTGAATATTCTACTTCTTGCGAGTCAGAAAAACGCATATCTTTGTAAAAACTAGATAGTTAAGGTTTAAATTGTATTCTCCCGAAATTTTTGTTAAAAATTACATGGGGCCGATGATGGGATAGGACCCAATCACCCAACCCTTATTAATGTAGATCTCAAAACACAGACAATTCTAGAAGACACCATGCCAGAAAACATTCATTTGTTTGCAACAATTCTAAACACTAAATAGGAGTTGAGTTCTATGCCTCTTTCGGTGATTTGCATTTACTTTCCTTACAATTCATAACAAAAAAGTATAGTCCAAAAATTTAAGCATCAAAAATGTAATCCGAAGAGGTTCTTATTTATATTTCCTCCGTCCCTCCACCAACTAATTGCTTCCGATATTCTAGAATTAAGTGTACTTTAAAATTTACCCGAACATCACATTTCAGAGCTTTGCACTGTTTACTCGAGGTTTAAACCATTGTTGGCCGGAACTTATACTTTTTTCATGCACTTCAATTTTTTACTTGAAATAGTTTGTTCAAACTTTGTATTTCGTTACATGAAATGTATGCACTTTTTATATTAAATATTATTATTTACCTCGATTTTATACCATTTATCTGAAAATTTTTATTTCACCTGACCTGAAGTTTGCATAATGCACAAGATAGTGACTAATTTACCAACAACTTTAAGTAAAATTTTCTTCACAATTTTTACCTGAGAAATAAAAAACATGCACTTTAAATATTTCCTTTTAAATCTACCATATACAAGTTTCGTGGTTGAGCGCCTGAAATACCATTCTAATCCAAATTCAGGCCTCCAACGAATTAACTGTGTGGTACGATCCTCAGCAGTGGTAATCTGTCCTGTCTCTCTAAAATTGGCAGAGACAGATTCCTTAAAAGCAAAATGTAAGTAATTGTGGTAGAATAGCACGGAGTAGCAGAGTTAAAAAACATAAAAAGGAAGACAACATTCTACTTGCCAAGTCGTAGATGGACATATCTTGGAATTTGAGCTGTCAGGCAATGTGACAAATGTGTAGTGTGTGCAAACATGAGCGAACTTACATCTCTACCATCGTCTATTATGTACCTCCTAGTATTTTGAATGAACTGAACTGAAATAATGTGCATGTGAAGCTATAAAATGCAACGCAACATAAGTACTTCGAGTTTCTAGACCACGTCGGTTTTACCGTTGTTACGTTAATATACGTTTATACACATTTTACATTGCCCTGGACTATGCAACTGCCATTATTATTCTAAATATCACACAAGATGCGATTACATGGCAGTCTTAATAAGTATAACAGAAATTAGTACCCGAGCACCTGAAATTATTTTACACTTCGTAGTGTTGTTGTTCTCGCAGCATTTTATAAAAAAACAAGAAATCATACCGCACACACTTCTCCAATCAAGCAAGAAGGAAAACAGGCTACAATTTAAGCACCTGTACTTAAGTAGATAATGGGCCGGATATCCACTTTAACATAAAGAGAAGCAGTTTATACGGAATGTCGGTTTACATGAGTTTCCCATTATCAACACAAGTTAATGTGAGCAATTCGCACAAATAAGTAAAGAAACAACAGATAAATAGAAACTTTCATTTAATTTTTCTGCATGCCAAGAATATTTAATAACAATATTTACACAGAAGATACTGTTTTTTTTGTTTTCAACTGACAACTCCGTTTCTATACTTTCCTCGTCGTCGTCGGTGTACTAAATATAACCGGACCGGAACATGCTTGCAACAAAAGCATTATAGTGTCAATTACATTAATCCATCCAATAAACAACGCCGAGCTACAGCGGTAAGAAGACTTTCATATCCATTGCTTTGTACAAACTAAACAAGAGTTGATCAAGGTTATGAGGTGAATAAAGAATACGCGTTCCTAACAAAAACATAATACCATTGTATCCAAATCCAAAATCTCCTCGTAGCGAAAATTAAAAGCTGGGCTGATCCGCTTAGCAGGGGGAGTCACTATACGTACTAGCAACATCAACAACCATGATTGTACACACAATTTCTTGTTATCATAAAGCGTCCAAGCAAGTCAGCTCATAAACTCCGTTTAAAACGGTTTTCTATTGTCGTTAAGGATATAATTATCTCTTCGGAAGCACATACTTTGTTTATTAAGTTATATTATGATCTGCGTGTCTGACTCTGTCCAACTAACCCCTATTAGCTTGCGAATGGCCCATCTTAAATTAAAGCTCATTTATAATTTCTGCCCCAAAAAATAACACGAGTTTAATATTCTTCAATAATAACACCCATTACAGTATTTTATGACGGTGTCGTGCAGCTTTATTTTTTCAATCTATGTACGACACGGATGACATTATTATTACGACTAGCTAGCAGCAGCAGTAGTGTAATGTAAACCCAAGAATGTACTTTAAATAGCTCTGAAGTCATTACCGGGGTGATAGTTGTATTGTTGAATATTAGAAGGTTTTTTATGTGAGTACGTATTGCTCATAACCAGTTTCCAAGTTTCCACATGTACGACTCATGCAAATGTCAGGTACTGTGTTCAGAATTCATTTTTCACGCTTTCATCTTTAATAATTAATGCCAGCCAAGCCGATAGTGATACTGGCAGTTGCTACTAGGACAGTTTACGAACTATTCAGTTTTACTAACCAACAGTAATTTTTATATTATGCACGCTAATTTTCTCTCGTTAAAAGATGTACTCGCCGCCAATATAAAATCACAATAACCCTCTTAAAAATATCTGTAGCAACAAGGTTACAATTCAAAAGCCTCAACCTCCAACTTTCTTTTGAAGAGTAAGCCTTTTACATGGACTTCAGTCAGTACATACAAATAGCTAATATTACTGCAAGCGGAAATGTTTTGAGGTTAAAATATTTGACAATGAACTCCGGGAATAATAAATCGAGAACAAAATCACACAAATGTACATCCATTCATACAACATAATGAGCATGACGGCAATATCTTCAACATAATAATAATAACTGTCTTAGCATTCAAGCTTCATCAGTCATTGAAATGAGAGCTCCCCCACACCGAGTGCCAATGCATGCATGTATCGTGCCGTATTAGATCTTATTGACCTTCCATGCACACTGGTAAGTTTCAAACGACTTCCCATCCCCTGACTTACGAAAAGGAACCCATAATTTAGATAAATCTGGGAGAGGCAGCAAACTGATTAAGTAAACTCCTCGGGAAATTTGTTGACCATCCAAAAATCCAATACTAATTACAATTGTGGATATAATTATTATTTCCAAGTTCAACATCCACAACATACACTATATACATACACACCAAGTCAGGATCTGAAAGCGTGAGTTTCAAATATTTCTACTACTGACGTGGTAGACTTTAAGCACACATAAAAATAAACGATCAACGATAGCAATAATTGCAGCTAAACATTTGAGTTTTTAGATGAAGAGAACAGATAAAAATTTTTTACACAGAACTGTAATATATTAGTAAGTAATAAAAAATTGCAACATAATATACATTAAAATAAATCTGGTCATTTCGACTGTTTGACTACATCACAAGTTATGCATGCATGGAAAAGGAAGCAACAGGTTTATTTCGCCTCTTTTTCCTCTCCCATTTCAAACCCATATTTTAGCAAGTCAAATAAAACAAATATGATCAGGCTAGAAAAATAAATATAAAGCCCATGATTCTGAAATGAAAGATGCGGACTAAACTATAGGAAATTCGACTGTAATTACATCAAAAACTTATTACACTGCAGGAGGGTATGCTGTACACAACTCCTAACCAGCAACAAATTTCTTGATACCTGAACGCATACATTAAATCAATATGTCAGTAGGCTTAGCCTACTAGGCTACTGTCCTCAAAACTACTACTTGAACTAAACCTTGTGCATACTGGATAGTAAACTTACTAAATATCGTTTAGAGATACTTCGAGATACCACTTAACTACTTTCTCTTGATTGTAAATGTTATGCTCAAATGTATTTCTGCACACGGCAGATCAGTAGACAGCCAGCACACCTGTGTTCAGTTCATAATAACTCCACATGTAGCCGGAATTATTCAAGCATAGAATGTCAATTTAACGTCGACTCCTACCATGCAAATATAATAATGCTGCCTAAATTCAAACGAGTAAACAACTGGCACATTTTTATAATTATAATTATTGATTCCCAGTTTCTTTTGGTATAGTTGTGCTCCTAAATATAGGTAGTTAGAAAATTATGCAAAACCACAAAACGAACCTTCCGGCAAATATTCCACGTTGGAAATTCGCAAATGATCTTTGTTCAATGCATGATCTTTGTTACTCTTGTCAAAAAACCCGAGAAAGATTTTTTCGTGAAGCAAATATAGTTTTAAAACTGCAGTTAGCACTAATAAAACTAGCACATGGAACAGTAAGCTATTAGAAGACATAAGACTTCAATGTTTAAAAAAGCATCTTGCATGACTCTATATCTCTTTACATATATACGTATTTTGTACAAATAGTTTTACTTCAACTGCAGTTACTGCAGAACTTGTAATCGCTTCTAAATTCATTAGCCCATTTCCAATTTATCCTCTTGACTTGTAAGGAAAATCGTTAAAAATCGTGTATCATAGGTCAAGTCAGTTTTACATCAGTCACTATTACATTAGGATTAGAATTTAGTTCCAACTCCCACCTCACACAGCTTTATATATTTCTGACATTTTGACAGCTACAAGTGCTTTTGCAGTACAATGCTAGTTTTTACAGGTACGAGGGTAACGAACGTGATATCCTGACTTAATCTTAAGAAATACACGTGTCCAGCAAGTTGGAACTAAAATCCGTGCCTTAATTCATTATCTTCATATTTTTACAAAAAAGCATTCACCTCTCTTTGTTAGGGTAAATAAAAATACTAAAATACGTCGGCACTAGTGTATATTCACCACGTTTCTTAAGCCTCACGTGTACTATAAGAAAAAAAGCTATCTTCAGGGACAACAATCAAGTTTACTAAATATACAATGTTAATTTACTTCAATGTTCAGAATGTTCAGAATGTACAGACTACGAATACATTGATACTTATTTTAAGTCCACAATACAACCAGTCTATGTAAACAAGCTCTGTGCCTAGTAAGCAGTGAATTTTTACCAGCTCTTGGATTATCTGTACATCGTGTACATTTTCACTTCGACTGACAGCGTGCAATAACTGCATTGTGAAATAACTGGCAACTTACCACGTTTGCACAACTCTTTCTACAACCTACCCTTGATATTGCAAAAAAAACTGTAATAATAATAATAAAATTATTATTATTGTGTATCACTGTAATCTTTTCATTATTAATATAACAAACTCGTACAGTAATCTGCATTCTAATTTCCTTTAATCTCACAGCTAATGGAGCCTGACAAAGAATTATTATTAGTGTGAAATATTGAAAAATGTAAGAACATGGATGAAATGAGTCATATCCTGCTAAAATGTTTGGTTCGCAGCTTTATCTTGAATGGGATGTCTAAGCATTAGAATTGAGTCATCCTTGATACATACATTCGTGTACATAAGTATACATAAGTACATAAACATTATACATAATAAGTATAATACAGTAAGTATACATATAAGTATACATAAACATATAAATGTTTCAACTCCCACGTCATATCGTCGCTGGAGAAGCAAAGTGGTCTAATGCACGAATTGCTTAAAAGCAAACTGAAATAACAACCACCGTATT
>JAQFXU010003522.1:0-15977 GCA_034693705.1 Spatulosminthurus flaviceps | reverse complement strand
CGGATGCATAACACGGGAGTTATAGGAGTTTTTCGGTTTTTTCGTATAAACCAAAATTACTCGAAAAATAGTTAACCAATTTTGACCAAACTTTGGCCATTCTGTAGGATTTTTGATTCCTCAGATCAGGTTTTTTGAAATTCGAAATAATACTTCGACATTTTGGACGCTAATTGCTAAACCAAAATTCAAGATTTTTGAAAAATATTAAAATTTTTGAAATAAACGTTCAAAATTTGGAAGTATTTTTTGTAATTTCAAAAAACCAAGAAAAGCTGAACTAGGGAATAAAAATTGTGCAATATGGGCCAAGTTTTATCAAAATCGGTTTTCCCGTTTTCGAGTAATTTTGGTTTAAACAAAATTTGGGAGTCATCGGAGATTTTTGGTTTTTTGCGGATGCACCAAAATTTCTGAGTGTTTTCAGAACTTGTACCTTTTCAAGATTAAAACAACATTAAAGGAAGAATTCTAGAGAACTTGCTGCACGTTCAACAATATGGACACATTGTTGACTTCGCAGGGATAAATGATAAAATAAATATGCTTAAAAATTATTTTAGCGGGGCTGGGCTTCGATCATATTTCGAAATTCGAAATCAGGTCCATCTATAAATAAGACTTGGATGAATGTGTATTGTATGTGTACTGTGAAACAAATGAAGCAAAAGCAGCGATCAGTTTCATAATTTAACTATTAAGTGAATTAAAACTCCAACCATGAAAAAGGTTTGTGAATTAGGGATTTGGAAACGCTACTACTAAACACCATGTTAGAGCGGTGATCTAGAACACCTGCATAAATTAGTAGATGTAGCCATATTTGAACTGCCTTGGCTATTTCTTTCCTGTCATTTTTGCTGTGTAAAAAATAACGGGGCAATGTGGATCAGACAGTACGTGCCATGTAAATCTGACGACGAGAGGTAAGTAATTAAGCGTGTAAATGGTAAAATCTCAAAACTTTACCATGAACCTTAACAAAGCGTTGTTGCTGCTTTTTCTTGTAACCCTAAAACAAGACCAGTGTTACAAAATGTAAAATTTTCGAAAATATTACAAATAATGGGAATGAATTCTGGTAAAAATGACACACTGTTCATCTGAGCCGTGATCGTCTAGTGGTTAGGAACCTGCGTTGTGGCCGCATTTACCCAGGTTCGAATCCTGGCCACGGCGCTAAAAGTTTTGCATCTTTTCGACTGCATCAACTCTACTCTTTACTACCTGCAATGTGCACAGTGTACTCGTTTGTACTCTTTCGTAGCTATAACTAGCTTTAAGGGGGCGTCCAGATATTATGTCAGCACATTTTTACATTTTTTGACCCCCTCCCCCATGATCATACAATCGTCATATTTTAGAGACCCCCCCCCTCCCCTAGCTGACGTCATAGACTGAAAGTGTGGGTTAGGACGGAAAAACGGAATCTTCACCAATTATTTGCTCATAAACTAAGGCCCACACAGATATATGGTAGGTACCGTTGAAATGCTCTTGCCTAGACCTTTCGAATGATATATATCTCATGAAAATCCGTGTGTTTCACTTGGGGGGTCCCCATTGTAAGTATATCTTGAGAAGAATTTGTGCAACCGTGCAACGACCAAAATTCGGGTCGAGTATACGGGAATTAATCAGAATATTTTTTTTGTTAGTAGTACTATGTCAGCTCCAGCAAAAATAACGAAAATATTCCTGCAATTGCATACGCCGCGCCGGCTGGGGTAATTTTCTCATCTGCAAGTGTCTCAGCTTTGGAACATCCCAAGGAGTTTTTCGGTTTTTTAAGAAAATAGCAATTAGACACCGAGGACATCTCTATAAACCCAATAACCCCAAAAACCTATTTTTATGCCATTCGGACCACTAACGGCAAAGTTGTTGACACGGCACCAAAATCAAATTCTGGAAATCTTGTTCATTCCGGTGGACTTGCCCATAACTTCGCCGTTAATGGCCCGAATCGCATTAAAATTGGCGTTAATTTTTTACGAATTGAGTGATTTTTTTATTTCATTCTTGTAACGCTGGTTTCGCATATTCGCATAGCAGTCGATAAGCGACTTCATCCTGACATCCCTGATCCCTGTCGCATCCATCATTCACCCTCGACACTGACTAAAACAGGAGAGATTTGGGAATTTAAAGCCTTTATTTTTAAAAAAGCCATCCCTACTTGACATGCAAGCTTACTTGTTTTAAAAAGTCAAGTCGCCAAGCGAATCGCGGAGTAAAAACCTATTGTATGCCAAACCAGCCTAACACTACTGGTTTTTTACAATTCATAATAATTCAATATTCATTTTTACAATGAATAAATTTAGTTGTTTGTAAAAGGCTTGATAACGTCACCAGTTTGTCACCCGCCCCTCCCCTTGTCATCAAAAATCAACAGCCTTTGTACCCCCTCTCCCCCCCTCGGTGCTGACATAATACCTGGACGCCCCCTAATTTTATATCATACCACTGTAACTAGGGCAACAAAACAGAGGAAGTCTCAGTAAACTACCATAATTTTGCTAATAACAAGGAGAGAGACTGAACGACAGCATAGATATTTCGCATAACTCATGACTCATGATTCGTGATTCATTGTTACTGATCCTACCTTGTGATGGGATAATCGAGTACATTGTCATGAATGCATATGTTGAATATACATGGTCACATATATTTTCATCGCGTTCTGTAAACGTCCGTAATAATCAATGGCAAAAGTTGATAACAGGATGATATTCTTACTCACTCAGAGGTGCAAAATCCCATTAGTAATACAATGTTCATGCTTCTCCTTATGATCAGAATGTGCGCAAATCGAAAAGTAACGCACACCTGCAACTGGATCAGTTGGAATATGTAATGAAAAAAAGTCACATGTCACATTATGTGAAGGGTACCCTAGCCTTTATAGTTTTAGTGGACTTTTAGCTGTGGAACTTGATTTTCTTGTACAACCAGTAGTCAGTTTTTCGCAGGCTATGGCGTAGATTACGCAAGATTCGGGAGACGCAGGATTTGACATATGGACGCTGAATCTGGCGTGTACTACGTTGACTCCGGCGTAAAAGTCAATTTAGCGTCCATACAATGTATGTATATTGCGTGTGAACGCAAGAAACGGCGTACAAGTAGGGATGATGAAAATAAATACACCTGTTACCACAAAATTGATTGCTGCTCCGTCAGAAATTCAAAACCTAAACATCTATAGATGTCGTTGAAAATTATTTACAAGGAAATGAAATAGGATGTAAATGATTCTAAAAGACTTGGGCCCCATTCATGTTACCTCATTAACACTAAATTCAGTACTAAACACCATTTTTTGAGCGTTAGTAACTGTTTCGAATTCATCTTGGACCATCTCACTCAACTCTCGACGAGTGAGTTTTTGGTGAATGAGGTTTAAGGGTGGTAATCATATCCCACATGTAAGGGTATACACACTAACATTAGCACTCTCATGTGTGAGTGCTGAAGTATATGAGTGAGAGTGTGCGTCTCCATGCTATTCAAGGTTTCACTCACTAAAAGTACCACTCATCCTAAAAAGGTTTAAAAGCGCTGCGCTCTTATGGGCAGGCACAAAACCACGGGGGGTACAGTGTACCCCCCACTAAAACCCCAGAGGGGTACAAGCATGTAGTCTGTACCCCCCCATAAATTTGAAAAAATGATGAAAAATGTAGTTTTTTACACCATTTTCCAACAAAATCTACCAAAATTTGGAATTACATCTTGAAATTTGGCATATTTTCTCAAAATTTCCGTCAATTTACCCAAAATTTGTTTAAATTGCCCATATTTGTCGAAATTCTTACCCGAAAGGGTAGAGTTCCGCACATAACATATGATGTGTTTAAAATTTAATTTCCGGAGGGTACATGTCATGGCTTTGTACCCCCCGCTCGTGACTTCGTGGTTTAGTGCCTGCTTATGGGGGTTGGGGTTGCTGAATTTTAATTCAAAGTTTTATAGGATTGAGTAGAGAATCTACACACTATTTCGAGTGACCACATCGAGAGTTGAGTGAGAGGGTCCAAGATGAATTTGAAACAGTTACTAACCCTTAAAACGTTGTGCAAAGATTTTGTATGCGCATGATGAGGTATTCTTACCAAGTTTTTCATACTCCCGGGAAAAATCTGATTGCAGCGGATATCCTGTCCAGACATCCACTTCCTGAGATAGACTCTGGCGAGCTGGAGGAAGAATCGCTTTCGCAAATGCGAATGGTAACTGATTTAACTGAAAACTTTCCCGCAACAGATGAAATATTGGCTTCTATCATACAAGCTCAACTTGTAGATGACTCGTGTAAGCTTATATCAAAATACAGCAAGGAAGGCTGACCTGACCACATGTCTCAAAACTTGGTGGTGAGATGAAACTATTTTCACATTACACAACGGTCAGTTTGACCATTTCGGCGGTCATTCAAATTGTGTGTAAACTGAAGTTGCTTTGTGGGGCACCCTGAAATTTTTTTCTGAAACCTTATGTTTTTCTGTAGCCATAAAGTTTGTAATTTAAGTATCTCAGTGTTTTTAGTGCATTTACATCTCGCGCAAAATAAACTTGTTTTTGAAAAACAAAATCTGGCTTTATTCTGGATTAATTGTAGGATTAAGCTCTGGAACGCAATCAAGCTTTGAGTACTTACTACACTATTGGCAACGCCCGTCATTTCTCTTTTGGTACAGGTGTGCCATTAGTCGCTATTTATTTCTTCAGTCTCGGTACACATTAGTTACGATTGACTCATTTCCCTCGCTTTTGTAAGCACTTAGTTGAAGGAAAGGGAGTGCCTCTCTTTCATACGACAACTCCTTCTCCATACCTCTTCTCCTCTCTTTCGTCGACGTAAAGATGCGTATGGAGAATGAGTTGTCGTTTTGTATATGTATGCATAGATAGTAGATATGAATATAATAGTATGTATTTCAAAACGACATTCCTCCCTTTAGTTCGACATGCTGTCGACGTAAAGAATGTACGGAGTATGAGTTGTCGTTTTGAAATACATACTATTATATACATACTATTATATATAATAATATAAATTATTTAATTTAAAAAAATTAAATGTTACTATGTATGTGTGACTTCTCCACACACATACATAGAACATTTAATTATATACTTAATACAAAAATCCCCACTCCCCACCTCCACCCCTTTGTGCTACAACTTGCTGCCAAAAACATAGCCGTTTGGCAGCAGACGCACAATAGTGAGTGAGTGGAATGATAAAATACTCATTCTATGCGTGCATTTGTGCACGCCATCAACGTGGAGAGCCAGTACGACGAGGAGGTAGGGCTAGTACGCGGTGGTGGAGAGAAGAGTGTGGGAAGACGCAAGTGCGTCTAGGTGGGAGTGGTGGGAGGACAGCCATGTGGAGGTTGGAATTCTACCACATGATGGTGGAGAGAGGAGGGTGGGAAGACGCAAGGGCGTCTATGTGAGAGTCAGAGTGGTGCGTAGTGCCGCTGAAAAACTTAAAAAAAAATTACCATGCCCATTTAACACGCATAAGCCGTCGCAACAGTCACCGCATTAAAAACGTACAACTGTCGCATTGTACACACTTAAAAACTCGCTTCGGCTGACGTAAATAAAACGCATTAGTGTTGCATTAAACTTACTTGCCGTGCGTACATTAGAGCTCGCCTCTGCAGACGCAAAAGCTCACCACTAAGCACACATTCTTTCTTGCCTCAGTTGACGCATCTCCAACTTACTAATCTGCCATTTCCTCAACTCGTGTAGATGGACATTTCTTTTTTTGCCTCAGTTGCCATTTATGTTTAAAACTTGGAAAAATATTTAATGCGATTTTATTACGATTCAAAAGGCGCGTACTTTTGTGTGTTTCATGGAATTTTATTGGTGGTATTTGCGACAGTGTACTTATAGATTCTGTATACTGACACTTTAGAGAATGACTGTTGAGATTGAGAAAATATGTTACGGAAATCAATTTTATGAATAATTGTGGAGAGTTATCGGTCATCGGTCTACTAATATAGTTATAGCTTTAAAATCATTTTTTAGATTAAAGTTCTCTGGAATTTGAAATTGCTTAATTAATTAATTAATTAAAGTTAAGTTAGTTATGAGTAGGGGTTGACATAAGAAATCGAAATCGTCAGAATTAGAGGCTATTGGAGGTGTCGTACTCATGCAAACAGGATTTGGGTTGTGTAATAATTATGGCAAATTTTTGTAACCAATAATGAGAGAGGCACTTCTAGGCTGCCAGAAGCCGCATCGGGTTCATGAAAACGCTGTATTTTCTGACCTGGCTATATATCAAATCGAGTGTAGCGAGAAACTTGATTTAATTTAAACCAATGTGAAAGAAGTGGTTCAATCTTGAAAGTATTGTTTGTAACAAACGATACCTCGATCAGTGCTGCATTTTTAGATTTGTATCCTGCCGGAACCGTCATGTCACTTCGCTTGCTGCACACGAACAAAAATTAATTAGTGGGATAAAACTAAAACATAAATCTAAAAATGCAGCACTCAAGTATCGTTTGTTACAAACAATACTTTCAACATTGAACCACTTCTTTCATATTGGTTTAATTTTCATTTGCTTACCATCCAAATTTCCACATGGTTACCTCTTCATGATTTTTGCAAGTCGCTGGGATATTATGCTGTTGCTGATGGATCACCAGGTCCACAAAATACAGCAGACAAGAGCACTCGTGGGCATTCAGCTCGTGAGGCGGATGGGTTGACACTAATTGTAAGGTCAAGCTGGAAACGGTTGTTATTAGGAGTTAAGTAGAGCATTATTCTGCATGACGACAAGCTCTTTGAAGTAAGAAGTAAGCAGCCAAGGGAGAAAGCAACCAAAAGTGATGAAACCAAAGATTAATTGTCAAGCTTGACAGCAATTCTTTACACTAAGGGTAGCTAATGATTGGAACAAGCTGTCAAGTAGCATTAAATGTGTGAATAATAAATGTATCGAATTTCAAGACCAATCTGGGCAGTTTGTAATATTTCATGTGAAATAAGTGATACTTAGAGTTTGTCTAAAATGAGTTGAAATGATTTTGTTAATGACTTTTGAAGGGAATTATTGTGATCAAGGGCCTATGGCTCAGTGTCCGTAAACTGAATAAATAATAATAATAATTGTTGCGTTCTATTTTTGCAACTTTTCGTAGTCACTTCTCATTTCAGACTCTAAGGTTCCCTATCGGTCTCAAGTTATGTGTTGAAAATGCAGGTTTGGTAAAGTATTCCTTGCTATACCCAAACTTCATTTTAAGCGCCAAGAAATAATACTACAGTCACATTCCATCTGTCTGTGAAGCAAGTTTTTTAATAGTCGTTGTAGCAGGCAAGCAATATAGAGATAAATTCGAAAACAGATGTGTTTTAATTGAGTCACAGTAATGATCAAGGTTGAACACGGAGAATCAAATTAGTATAATCCTATAAACACTGACCTGCTATTGCTATGTAATCATTATCAATTGAATAAATTATTAAATCAATTGAATGCCTAAAGGTCGCTGAATTTCACCAATTTTTGTCATTTCGTAGTTCAAATTGTTATTAAACTTTCCGAAGTCTATTCGTCCTAGTGTTTTCTCCAGGAAATTATAAGTAAAGATAAAACAGTAGCCTCAATTTGATACAAGACCAAGAGTTTAAATTGGAAACATCTGCGAAATTGGTAAATACACTCCTTATAAACCCACTTTTACAGCATGCGGCCGCGGCCTAAAATTAATTACGACTGTCTTCAGCTACTTCAGCATCTATGAACTTGCATATTCGCAGGTGTAATTCAATAAGTAGCTAATCATACGTAATTATTTCTGGCCGTTCGAGGACTCATGTATTGGAAGTAAATATTTTAAATCAAAATTAAGTGGACCTGAAATAATTGTAAACTTTTATGAGATGTGAAATTATAATGCCCTATCTTTTACTATTTTGGTTATTTGCCCATTTAGGAATGGCTCTTGCTCCGATAATTATTATTCCAGCAGTTGTAAAGCATACAGCTACGGTAACGGCTGCTCGAAATTTATTATAGATTATTTTTCCCAATAAAATCTTCTGACATAGTTCATAGTAGTAATAAATTATAATTTCAAATTCTTTGCATCTTTAGATTATCTTTCTTCATGGCCTTGGAGATACGGGGTTCGTTAAAAGTATTATTTTTGCTTCTAATAATTTTTATTGTCGAATAGAATGAGAATAATAATTGGTTGTGAGATTTCAATAAAAAAAATAGACACGGGTGGTCAGATGAAATTGCGGAAATTAAACCTGCCAATGCGAAATTGATATGCCCAACTGCGTAAGTCCCTGCACTCCCAGCTGAATCTCATAATGTTTATATTATTGTTATAAAATGTAGATTTCAATTTTTTCTCATTAAAGATCCCAATCAGTGCAGAGGTCTAAAAATGGTGTTATTTGCTTGGGTGTATATATTTTTTATCATTAAAATATTTTTTTTAAACTTTATGATCAGTCCCATCAAGCCAGTGACAATCAATGGAGGAGCAAAAATGCCTGCTTGGTATGACATTAAGTCTCTCACAAAGGGTCAGGAAGACGCTGAGGGGATTCAAGAATCATCTGAATACGTGCAGAGTCTGATTCAGAAGGAGGTGCAATCTATACATCTGAAGTTCTAAGATCTTGTAAAATTCAAAACTCCAAGCCAAAAATTTTGGGTTGCAGGTGGATGCAGGAATTCCTTCTAACCTAGTTGTTGTGGGTGGGTTCAGTCAAGGTGCTGCTATTTCTCTGTATACCGGATTGACAGGAAGGTTTTCCTTAGCTGGGGTAGTTGCTCTGTCTGGTTACTTACCGCTTTTTGAGAGCATAAAGTGGGATTCGGTTCAAACTCCTGCCATCCTTCAATGTCATGGCGATCGAGACCCTATCGTGGACTATAATATTGCTTTGGCAACGAAGCAGCGTTTGGAGGAGAAGAAATTATTCCCGAATTTTACCTTTAAAGCTTACAAAGGTTTAGATCATTCAGCTTCGGCAGCTGAGATTCAAGATGTAAAAACTTTCTTTCATACTGTATTGAAAAATAATGTTCAAATGAGATCGGAATTTTATTTTTGGAGAAGGCGTTGTCAACAGCAATAAATTTTTGATGTTTACTACGAGTTGGACAATTTTCGTACAAAAATCGTTACCGGGCACCACCACCGCATGCATTCTCAATTCTCGTTCAAACAACCTTCAACCAAACAAATTCTAGAAAATTGCCCATTTTTGTAGAACTGAAAGGCAATGGAAATCCCTATACTATTTATTTTACATCTAATTTATAGAATTTATGAGATTTATGACGGAAGCCTGAGTTCCAAAAATATACAAGCTGACGTCCTTGACCTTTACCCGGGTATATCGGGCCAATATCCCGCACTCTCTCAATTTCTAAAGCACTAATTGTAAACATTAGTTAGATATTTCTAGACTTTACTTGATGTTTATCTTCTCACATGATTAGGAGCAGAAGAGTCATGTTTGTGTTTTGCTATTTCCGATTTCGTTATCATTATCGGCTCGATTCCTGATTAAAATTCCTGTTTAACGAATTCAAAATCATATATCAAAGACTAAAAGCATATTTGCATTTAAACCCCTTCTACCCTTCACGTTTGTAATAATTAACTTATTCCTAAGTATTTTTTTCTACTCTGTACCATTTTCACACGTGACGAACTTCTAACTAATTGTAAGTTCAGATTTCCCGAGGTTTCCGTATTTTAAGAAGCCGCTTTCTCACAATATCCACAATACCCATCCTCGCTACACGCACCGGATCGTTGATCACAAACAAATCAAAGTTTGTCACATGAATTTTGGTCACGGGATCTTTTGGTACTAAACTAATAGGTTAGGTTAACTTAGTGAACAAACTTTTGTGCCCAACGGTCTTGGAGCCAAACAGTTTTTTGCCTAATTGTTCCATAATCAAAGGTCTTGTGATCGATTGATTTGTGCCAAACTGCCAAACGGTCACGGAATAATTTTTCATGTAATAAAAATAAATGAGAATTAATTTAATTTACACGTGATTGATTTTAAAAAGGCCGGCTTGTTTACATAAAAATTATAGCCGCATTATTGACGTAAAACTAACAAAGTTAAAATCAATCACGTTTAAATTAAATTAATTCTCATTTATTTTTATTACAGTAGATTCTCTATATAGTATTTCTCCCTAACATGGCATTCCCTCTACAGTGGCAGAGTTAAATCCTCCCCAGAGTTTTCCCATGTTTAAGTTATACGCTACAGTGGCAGGGATTTTTGAAAAATCTCTATATAGTGGCAGAATTTTGAAGAATTTTTTGGTTTTTAGACAGTTTTTGCTCCTTTTTTTTGGCCAATATTAGACTATATTCAGACTAAAAATGAAAAACTACTACATTAAATGAAATAAAAGTTACTTTTTGACGTAAATCAACGGAATTTCGTCTAATGTTTCGGCAATGCCTTCAGAATTGGCATGACCATGAGTCTTATAATAGGGAAAATGCTTGGAGCGCTGTAGTAGCATCTCTCTATAGTGGCAGAATTTCTGGGATCCCTTGGATGCCACTACATAGAGAATATACTGTATATACATGAAAAATATCTACTCATTGAACAACCTTTATCCAAAATATTCCATCGATGCACCTTTCAAATATCATTATTAATAATATACGTCTTGGTAAATGCTTGTCTCCTTCACAAGTTTCCTCATATTTTTCCCATCATCCAGCCCTGAACGTATTTCATTTTTATCAATGAACCAGTGCTTTAGTCATAAAGTCAGTAAAGAAGTTCATAGCATACGTGTTACTGATTACTCTTTGCCAAAACACAAGAATATTGAATTAATTAGAAAGATGTACCCTAGAATTAACTATTTCATTCAGACGATACCTGACAAAAAGAATGTCAGATTTACACCGCAAAAATTGGTCTGCACGCGAAATATACAACCGCAAATGGTCTACTACATGCACACACGCAGTACTTATTAGTATTCAGCATATATCGTCAGCTAAAGTGCAAAAGAGTCTAAAAATCTCCAAAACAATTGGCTAAAATATGCAGCTAGTTTTGTATTTAAGCCGACGTTAGAATATGTGGAGTATAATAATAATAATTACTGCATGTTTTAAACCGAGAATAATAATTTTCTCCAAGCGCCGACCTTTTCTTAAAACTTCTCAAGGTTTCTCAAATACATTACATAGTTCATGTCCAGCTCAGAAAACCTTACGTCGTGTTTGTAAATACATACTGAATAAAACGAAGACAGAAGGGTTAAACACAGACAAAAACTTGATTTCACAACAAATAAAAAAAGGACTTACACACTGCGACTCTTTATAGGAAAAAAGGATATCGTCGGCGAAAGTCCAAAAGGAGCTATATGCAGAAATCGCTTAAACGATATTTAGCATGTACTTCCATGTATAAACGAGCTCTGCATATAGCTCCTTTTGGACTTTCGCCGACGATATATTCCATTGAAAAGTAGTCAAATTAAATAAAAATAATCTGCACTTCTGACTGATCTATGCCTCTGGACCTGGACTGACAAAATTAAAGCGCAAAAATTAAACCAAAATTCTCGTATCAAATCCAAGCATTTGCGAATATTATAATATCCTGTATGTATCTACACAATCAACGTGTGTTTATGCACGGCAATACAAAGTTAGTACGCACTTAAAAAATAATGATGAATTTTTTCCCAAGAACAATCTTCAGACTGGAAAGCTGTTCTCGTACAACTATATTTTCTATGCATAAAGTTAAATTAGATCTTTTTTACGTAATTCCATTAAATTAAATTTTTCCATGCATTGGCTATACGTTATTGATGTATATATCTATAGAGCTTCTTCACACTCACTTGCATGCTTACTTACATATGGATGCCCCCAAGAGCAAAGGCAGGACAAAATCTCTAACAAAAAACCAGTTAGGTAGATTAGCCAATAATTCTATAATGAAGGCCAAGGTTATAACTCTCCTTGAAATGCTTCGCTTTCAGAATTCAGAGAGTCAAAGTTATGCACGAAGCCTGGCCAAATTTCCCAGCATAATAAGCATTTTTATACGTTGTAAGTATAAACTAAGCATTCCACAAGTGGTTCCCTACGTGCTCACTCGTGCTCAACTGAACGGGTAGCAAGCTAGTTGTAACTCATCTATTACATAGCAAAACTTGACGTTAACGATCAATACTTTTAGAAAAATCAAGAGCAATGCTTTGAATTGTTCAAACCACTTATAAAGGAAAATACGAGGGATAGATAACTGAACAGTGGAAAATTATTGCATGGACTGCAACTGATTCAATTAGAAGTGGGATTCGGGGAATCTTGTTATGCACGTGAGCAGGATTTAATTTTTTTCTAGATTAGTTGGCCAAAGCGAAAACACTTGACTGGACAGTGGAGAAATAATATTGAAAAGGACTGTAATGTATTTATTCAATACGATGGTTTAGTTGGAGCTACGAGTTTAATAATAATTATTATTAGTGAAAATTAAAACACAACCGAAGAAACTTTTTCCTGGAACTGCGAAAAGTGTTGGATGAAGCAACCGTAATAATAATAATTATTAATGATGATAAGTGCAATACTGGGCATTACCTTGGTAGTGTCTGCAGTTATGATTACCGTTCTAATTCTCCAATTGAAGGACTATGAAGCTGGTAAGTGTGCATCTTTCTAAAGTGCATGGGTTTTAATGGGAGGAAAAATCTTTAAATACTTAACTGTCGGAGAAATCACGGTGCCCCATTTTGTAAGAAATTAAAAGTTTATAATTACGTGGTTTAGTGAGTATTACAATGTGTAGAGCTCAAATAAGGAGAGGATTTGAGGCCTTTTTTATAGCAAATTTTTGAAAATTTATACTTCATAGGAAAACTTGCTTTAGTGGATTTATCACATCAGTGCATGTGTAAAATAAGCATGTGTAAGTACTATCAGAGTTGCTGAACCATGGATTTTATCAGGTAAATTAAATGACATGCGATTCTGTGAATTTGCAGATTCAGCATTTTTTAGAAAAAATGTGAGAAGCAATAACAGACATTCACTGACACCAACTGATCCAATTGAGGAGTTACTGAGCATAGCTGAAATTTATGACGGGGATGGCCATCGTCCTGATGAAAAGGCGATTCAGCAATTGGAGGCTCAATTTACTCGTGAAACTGGAATGGATTTAAATAATGTTTTCATATGAAATCAAATGTTTCTTAAATTATTATAATGTAAATTATTATTATACGTATTGAACCTCAGTTTTCAAAGTTGAGTGCTGGAGTACTGTCAAACAGCGTTTACCTAAAAGTGTTTACACATTTTTGTACCTGTAAAAAGTTTACTTAGAATGGTAATCTCATTCAGACAGAAGTCATTTGTATTTTATTTTTTTAATAGTTGCCATTTCAAATGGATGCGATGTGTGCTTCCTACCATTGGATCATTGTGATATATGATAGTTGTTATTGTAAAGGATTAAGATGTTATATACTCATTCTTGGAGGACAGATGAAGTTCTTGAAAATAAAATAATAATAATTTTATTGATAATAGACATTATTCATACATAAAATCTGCTATCACAGATCAGAGTAATGAATGAATTTTATTCATTATTACTGTTTTTCTGTGTTTATCTGCATTTATAGAACAATAATGTGATTATTGGAATTTGGAATCGAATGGAAAGAAACTAAAAAGTTTATGTTTTAAGGTAATCTTGATAACCTGACCTTGCTTAATTCCATGATTCTATACTATTTTCTATTTTTGCTACATTCTAAAAATAGGTAGACATTCATATCACACCTAAAATCGTTTCAACGGTGTAGGTTAGCCCTTGAACTGAAGTTGATACAGAAAGTACATCGTTGATAAAATAATTTCATGCAAATCACATAATTCATAACTACTATGGCCAAATATAAAATGATTTCAAATCCAACAACAATTTTTAAGAGACTGGTCAATTGAATGCAGCAATTAAGTATACAAATTTGATGCCCGGAATTTGAGCTTTGCTCAAAATTCGCAGTAAATAATAAAGCGATTTTATAGTGTTAGTTTTCACTTCGAAAAGTAAATTCTTTACAGTTAACCGGTATGGTCCTAATGAATATATCAGGTCTGCATGCACATACACGATTAACAACAACTTTCATATCATGATGCTGTTGGAAAGCGTAAAGTATAATAACTGACAACAGCTCAGATATGAGGCACAGTGAATTGTTGCGGAAATTAAAATTTAATAAATAATTTATTGCTGTGGCGGCTGCTGTGGATGTGGTGGTTGGGGATAATAGTGTGGAGCATAACCCATTGGCTGCACAGGGTAAGCGTATCCTGTAATGGAAACCAAGAAACAAGTTAAGCTGCTTGACGTGGATTAGAGAAGAAATCAAAAAATGCAAGTAAAACGGCTTGCACAATGAGTGATTACCTTGTGCAGGCGGAACAGGCGCGTAGGCAGCATACGGGTTGTACCCGGTTGGCATTGGAGTATATGGGTAAGGGGCAGCCTGCCCTTGAAAGGGCATAGGCATATTACCGTACGCCGTCGGGTATGGTAGAGTACCCGTTGGTTGTTGTGTTTGCTGTTGATTAGGAAGAGGAGCAGGGGCAGATGTGTAAGGGTTAGTTGCAGGTTGGGGTGCAGGTGCAGAAAAAGATGGTGGAGGTGGACGTGCTGGAGGAACGGACGGTTGAGTAGAAACATTCGATGCATTGCGGGTTACATCCTTTAACAGTTCCTCCTTTTCAGTTTTACGCGCAAAACAGAAGTCGCTGATTTTATTTTGGAAGGCCAACAGCAACTAAAAATGAATTGATAGAGTTTTTGACGTCTAAAAGCTACAATCAGAGGAATATCTGAAGTTTCCAAACTGTGCTAAAATTTAAAAACAATGGTAGTAGAAAACATTCTCACCTGTGTTAAATCATTGTAGAATTTGGTGCCTTCCAGGACATTATTTTGCAAATCAGTAAATGCATCAAATCCTTCTGCAAGTTGCCGCATAACTTGCTCTCGTTGGCTCGCATTGTCTTTACTCAGGTCTCTTCGCCCAAAATATTCGTCGCTATTTTGTTGAACAGCCGCAATTAAGCTCTCCTGTTTTTCCAAGGAATCTTTTACTTTCCTTTCAAGTGGAGCAAAAGCGCTGCCAATGAGCTCGGTCGACAAATTTGGTTCATCTATGGCACCATCCTGTGCCAATGCACTTAAGAAAGGCGATTTCAAATCAAAATTCATATTTTTAATCTGAGCTTCCAAAACTTCGCGTTCTCCTCTTAATGATTCCACCTAAAGTAAAGAACGACACGATATGACATAGATAACCTCGTAATACAAACATCCTCCAACGTACGTATGAAATTTTAAAATCTTTCTTCTTTGGTGACTTGGTCATTAGTCATTACTTGTATCATGAGTTGTTTAAGAGTATCTCTGGCTGCCTGCGAGCCCTGGGGTTTCGTGCTTGATCCATCCGTGGGTAAAAATTGAACCAAAGCAGCATGGCCACCTCCTAGAACTTGTAACGCTTGACGGTGGGCACTGAATTTTCCACGAACGACCTCATCGGCGTTTAGAGCGTTATTTATGATTTCTCTATATCGAGCAGCGTTTGTTTTAAAAGTTCCATTCAATTTACTAGAAGGAGTCCGAGTCCATTTTTCCTTCAGTTGTGCCCTTAACTGTTCATCAGATTCTTCCTCTTCCCGGAGTAGCCTTTCCGACTACAATACGAGAACATTAATATTAATTTGTTACATATTTACATTAATTTTCTACGCAGAATTCAACCATTTTATAATATACTAGAATCCCCCCCAGCCACATACGTGGCTGGAATGATTGCGTGTAAATCTCACGGGCCAAAGCAATTTAGAAGGGTGAAGCTT
>JAQFXU010003521.1:0-15977 GCA_034693705.1 Spatulosminthurus flaviceps | reverse complement strand
GGGAAAGGCATAAGAATTGTTACATAACAGCACCATTGGTGGGCACGGAACATAGCAGTTCCGATAAACTCCTTTCCATTTTTTCTCCAAAATTTAAGTGAATGAAATTTTCAAATAAAGGAACTCTTTTTAAGGGTTTTACATGGGTACCCCTCAATTTCTCCCTTTAATTTAATTCCCAATAAACTTGATATAACCGAATTTCCCACATTTCTCCTAACTTTTGTAGGATTGCCTAAAATTCGGCAATTAAATTCAGTTTTTTAGGTCTCTCGCTCCGCGGAAGTGCCTAGTGAGCTCCATACAGAATGGCTATTCTAACCACGCAGATTCGTCCCAAACTTACTCAATTATAGAAACTTGGTGGATTCTTATGTCTGCATATTTTTGTACTCACACAAATATAACATTTGTCCAAGCCTTCAAAAATGACTCATATTTCAATGGGAAAAATATTAAGCTCTTTAAAATCATATATTTTGCTTGATATATGAGATAAATTCCGATAACATTTGTCTTTATAAAAATTATATGTAAGAGCAAAAGCAAATCTAACAAATTTTTTTTATATAACCCATCTGTAATAAAAGATTCCCCTTCCTATTTTTATAAATGATTGTGTGTGTGTATAAAAGTATCGGAGAGGAAAGTTGATTGGTGAGGTTGTATTCGTATAACATCTCCATGTATAGATAGTATAATGTTGTAAATGAGTACTGACCTTTCATCAAAGGTGTAGTCGGCATCTTTTGATGGAATGTAATTGACTTGATCATCATACTGAAAACCACAGCCGCAAGACAATAATTTCCCTTGGCTACATGCTTTTGCAACTGCATATGCAACACCAGCTGCTGAGATCGCATGACCGAATGCTGATTCACGGTAACCTGGCAAATTAGCAAAAGAAAGTCAGTCAACATTTAACATATCAACGTATTACAATATTCACTTCCTAATTACCAAATTAACATCTTCATATCCTCCCTCAAATATTTACATTTAACATTTACACCCAAAAAAAAGTATCAAATAAACCCCAACACATTTTTTGGCAAAGTTCCATTAAAAAAAATTCCCACGTACATATTTCATTCATTCTACATTTTTTTTAAATTCCATAAAAACACTTCCCTCACACATCACAGCACAGTTTAATTATTCCTACCTTACCAATAGGCTTGCAATCAATTTTTTAAAATAATTATTTACTCAATATATTCAAGTAGAATTTTATACGTAAAAAAATATACTAAAAACTTTCATCCGCTCTAATGAGCATCTTTCCACCAGCACCACCGCCGTTCAACAAGACCAGAACTTGTTCTTCAATAATATTGTAATTGTACATTCTAAAAAAATTGGAGGATGTAACAAAATCCGTTTCTTTATTATTTTAACATTTGTTCTGGAATCCTAATTTAAAATATGTTTTTTTTTCATCACCTTAGCCCACACATAGATTCAAAGTACAACTATAGATGAATGCACTATGTACATATATTGCAATGTGTAGAGGGAAAGGCATAGAGGACGATCACAGTTAATATGATTATTATTATAGAAGCAAAATTACTCCAACTTGTTCCTCTCTCCATTATTCCTCACATAGGTTACATGAGCCATTGGATTAAATGAGTCTACTATGTAGATAAACGAAGAGGAAGAGGAGTTTATATCTATCTCTTATCTAAATCTCAATCAGCTTTAATATTCCCTCAGAACCTTTAATGTCCTTGTTGTGATTATTGTGATTATTAATGTTTACACTATTGAGAGTCTCATACAAAAGAAAAATCCCATGGAATTATTACATGAGATATAAAAAAATACTACACAGTTATTCTCTATAACATGCTATACATTCATAATTAGCCCTTTAGCCCCATCCAAGACGCCTCCATCCGGTGAATGTCTTAGGAAAAAGGCTAATTTCCATTAGGAAAATAAGTTTCCCCTCCCTTTCGGACATAGAATCATTTCAATTTTCTTAGAGCCCATTAAAGTATTTAGGGGGAAGACAGGCGCCTTTAATTCCCTTCTCTCTCACCACAAAATATATCTATTAAGTATCGCCGAGATTCCCAACCCATTGAATTAATTGTAACTTAGAAAATTTTGCAAAAAGTCAATCCTTTGGTAAATTATTTTATGCTATTTATAAAATGCTAAATTGAAGGAAAAAGGTTTTTAGAGTATTTTAGAGGAAGAAGAAAGAGAGAAAAAAAATAGCGCGAGAAATTCGAGTTAATGAAAACAATTGAGAGGAATTCCTTTGAAAGTAATACATTTTTTGGGAGTGAGACGTTATCTAGGAAGGAGGGTGTAAGGGAGAGAAATAAAGAGCGAGAGATGCAATAAGTGCGAGAGAGAGAGAGGAAGAAAGGAAGAAGATAAGGGGAGAAAATTGCCCAAGAATATAAGAGAAGAACTTCAAATGAAAATGTCTAAGTTGAGGTAGAAGTTTTTCGACTTGCCGTCAATTTCTCAAGAGAATGGAAGCACGTTTCTTGTGGGATAATTGTGCAGCGGCTATCGACTTAATGACATCGTCAAGTTCAATAGACACAAGGAACCGCTCTATCTTCCCTTAAATTACGGCCGCATTATTATCATTACCTAACGCGTGCAAACTTGCCTTAAAAAACCCAACCCACACTACTTACAAGCATTTACCCTTTTCCCACTCTCTATACTGTGGAGTATAAGGAGAAAAAACCCTTGAGAAATACACTTTTATATTGTATGTGTGCAGTAGAAGAAAACTTGCATGTTGTGTAGAGACTCTCTTAAAATCCTCCATGCGTAGTTATACTGTCCATAATAAAATAATATGCATAAACATACTATTTTTTTCCTCCTCCTCCTCCTCACATTTCCATAGCGTATAGTTCCGTAAAAAGGGTAGCTTTGAGTATGTATGTGTGTGGTTTGGTATAGGGAATACTTCCCTTGCCATTTCAGACAACAACAAAACAACAACAATAATAATATAACAACAAAATACATGTAAGTAGTAATAGAGAAAATAATAACATTTACAATACAAGCTCACCATGGTTCTCTACCGTTGAGCTGTATAAATAGTTGGACACTTAAAGGGAAACAGAAATGAAATGGGTTGGACGGTCTCCGGGGGCTCTGAGATTCTAATTGCCGGCAATCATGTCTGATTGAGAGATATCATTAGGGAAGAAGGAGCCACCCAAGAACATTCAAGTTAAAAGAAACCAAAAATTATCCAGTCATTTCATATATATGCTCTTAAACCTATATATAGGCCGAGCATATAAATCTGGGTATATTCATAGGTGCAAGCATGGTAGAGAGAGGCATAAAAATACACACGTTCTTTTAACGGGACCAGTTATAGATATACAGAGCGGAGAGTGGACGTACATACTTACGTAGGAAAAGGCTAGACTACATGAGGAATATATTTTCTCATATAAAATGATACATGTGAAGAAGGAAAATGCCAACATGCACAAAGCAGAAATTATGTAGAGCTCTTTTTTTGGTGAAATTTTTTTCCTGGAATGAGAATATATAGTGAAGAAGGAGGTGGTAGAAAAATGGTAACGTATGTTGAATCTACTTTAATACGTAATATGTAGTACACATATTGTAGAATAATTAGGAATATTAACGGAACGTTTTTCCAAATGTACTCATTTTTCCTCCCTTGAGAACAAGATCCAATAACCCTCATCAACTAATCAACAGTATCTTTTATCTTTTGCTTAATTATTCATTCCATTTTTCTTTTGATCCCATAGTGTAGAACCAAAGCTAGAAACTTGTATTTTTTACTCCTCCGTCGGGCCTCGACTCTATCTCCTCCTTTACTTGTATATATTATGAGACTCCTGAGAAGAGAGAAAATTAATTCAACTCTCAAGAAAATATCCCGTCATACTCCCGCTGCTGTGTGGAAAAAGACTCTGGCGAGAGAGAGAGGAGTAAGGCACGGAAAAATAGGATGGAAGAAGCCCAGCCTTTTTTATGGTTCTTTCATTATTAGTATTTATATAGAACACCCGCATTATACTCCAAACCTTTGGCACCTTTTCAAATTACTTCGTATTGACTGCGGATCCTCGTTGTTGGGTTTTCTTAACGAGAGTGATATTATCCGAGAACAATCAATTCCCTTGTACCAAAATAAACGTAGCAATTTACTAAGTCTTTTTAGTTGGTACATAATTATAACTTATAATTAAAATTTGCTCGTGATTTGAACCTACATAATTTGGCTGTCTACACTTTTCCTACCCTTTCAATTCTTTATTTATTGGGTTATTTTTTTGGATTTTTTACCTTGGAATTTGCACGGTAATTATATAGTTCGGTTCTTATAAGAATTTTCTAGGGAGGTTAGAAATAATAATTAGAAGACTTTGAAACTAAATGTTATTTTATGTCTTGTACTTAGGGTTTATTGATCTTTACATGTAATTTGAGGTAGCCATTGAGAGCCACCGTGGATTTGTAAAAAAAAAAAAATTTAATTTCTTCCAGTGCTAGAGGAGCGAAAGTTCATGCCCACGCTCATTTAAGCTTGTTTGTGGGATTTCCATTATTCTCACACTATACATTTTGCCTGAGTTGTCATGCTGTTGTGTTGCGGAAATTCATTTGACTTTTTCAACTCCTCTACTTTTCTGTGCACGAACAAAACAATGATGAGGATATTATATAAAAGGGCTGTCCAATTAAATGCTTATTTGTCAACTATGAAGGTACATATTTCTTGGAAAACATTGCTTTTGTGACAGGTTGATCATCCATCAAAGTTAACCAATGCCAGAAACTAGGTAAGTAGAGCATACACAGGATCACCCTGTGCTTCCTGCCCGACTCAACTGAGGGTGCGAACTCATGATTCACATAATTCATATTCATATTCACGACTTTATTAACGAGTTATTCCCGAGTCAGCACATAAAGACTGGTGACTGCGGTCTCCCCTCGGTAACTCGTGTTTTTTAATGATCGCAAATAATTTTGAATGTTTTTTCCAATGATATAAGAAGTTTAATTACCTCTTTTTGCTAACCATTTGTCCAATATTCATTTAGTTTATTCTTTATTATTTTTATTCTTTAAATTTACCAAATATAATTGTGTGTAATATAATGTAGAGTGGTAATTTTAATCCCCTTCTAAACGAATAAATTGAGAATTTTGAACTTATTTCTCGTAAATTACCTAATAATATTTGTCATTGCTTTAATACATGTATATTTTAGACCTTCTTCCCGGATATTTGGTAGCTGTCCAGTTATTCAGTACAAAATGCTATTGTCAATTTCCGTGACTTCCCGAGTGCACGTAGTGCTCTGCTCTGTTAGTGCTGTATTTTTAAGTTTTTAAAAAAGTTGTCAAGTGTTTTGATGTCCGAGTTAGCTACTTCTACTTTTCTTGTTGCCAATTAATTTTATTGCAAATTACTCTTTTATAAGTTTGATCATTTTTCAATGTAAAAAAAGATCTTTCAAAATATACATCTAGTACAGGCTAATGACACCAGTTGTTTTTGTAACGGGTTAGTGGTACAATTATTATAAAGCCTACTCCTGCAGAAACAACGACGCAAATCCCACCTTATAAATCTCACAAATTTCGGATTCTTCCCCTCAAAAAAGGAACAACCAACTCCAATGCATACAGCTATTGTTGGTAAATCTACCTATTTTTTTGGTGTAGACCCCAAAATAGAAGTGAGCTTCGGCTACAGATAATTAAGGGGTCGGCTGACCCCCGAAGCCTGATTTTTGTAGACAAATAGACAAATCTATGAAGGTTTGTAGATACTTGTGTCACTTGTGTGTGTTTGTACCTTGCACGTTTTATGAAATCTACAATGTTGTTTAGATACGCATAAACACTATAAGGTTGTACTTATCCTTGACGCTAGCCACAGCCTTCTAAAGCATCTATTTTTATGTGTAGACAAAATTATCTGCATCAAAGTTGTGGAACAAGAAAATAGACAAATAGACGGGTGCTCACAGCAGGGGGCATTTGTAGATTTAAGGGTCATCTACAAATTACGTGTAGACAGGTTTTTGGGGTCTACAGCCAAAAAATAAATAGATAGACCAACAATACATACAGAAGACCCCTATAGTTTACAGAGGAGGAGGAAGGGAAGAAACAAGGAGTGGAATAATGGGGACACAATAACTTACAAGCTACCAAAATGGTTAATTGTGCTGCATTACACACAGTGCTATACAGTTGAAAAGTTGACATGAATGGGCTAGAAGACACAGGAGGAAAATAGAGAGACAGGGGAAGCGCGTGAATTAAGCGTTGACAAGGGACACATTTTTTTTACATATGTACTTGTTTCCTCTCCCAAAGGGCCTCAACTCTCATGGCGAACCTTCGTCTACGACGTCCGAACAACATATTATATTAGAATAAACGATTTTTGAGTCAAAGGCTTTTTCTTCCACGTAAATAAATCTTGAGCATTTTCTACGACGTAAGTAAGTATATATATATTGTGCATTTACAGAGAGCTCCATATAAATAACTAGATTTCAGTAAACATTGTGTCCAGGTATATATTGGCTAAAGGTGAAGCAATAACAATTATGTGTTCGTCATACGAAAGCAAAACAGAGGGCAAGATATGTATGCATATTCATGCATAAGGATGAGCGTGCTATGAGCATTTCCATCTCCGCCCGTTATACTTTTGAGAAAAGGTTGTTCCTGTGCTAGTGTGTCGCACTCATAAGGAATGCACGGCAGATGAAACCTTCCTCAACTATACTGAACTAAACTACTGAAGCTAGTACACATATTCAAGAAAAATGTGTACATGAAAAGGTCCTCTACAAATGAATATGTTTAAAGGTGTTTTGTGGAACGAGTCCAGAGTGATGAGCGTATTTGCTATGAATTAGGAAAAAGTGTAGCAAAAGATGAAAGGAGAGCAGAGCTATAACTCAACAATTGGGTCCGAAGGAATAGGAGGAGAGAAATTTACAAGGTATGGTGTGCCATCCTGGTCCGTCCAATTGGCTACGCTCCGGTAGGTCAACTATAATAGTTGATATGCCTCATACCTACCGATCCAGGCCAACTCACTAGGACTCCCTCTTTGAGGGAACTGCCTTAATGTTGAGAGAGAGACCACCTTTGATTTCCATACTAATATGTTTCATTTCACTTTTTTTCTCACCTTGTGTCTCTCTCTCATTGAAAACATCATACAAGAAGTACATGCTACATATCCATTGTATGTGTGTATACTACCCCACACATACAAACACCGACCTATCCATTGCACCCAACAGTTAAAATGTCAGATAACGTTTACACGCCACACTACACTCCACATCTTCATCCCACTCCGAGAGTCCTCAAGCACTGTCCACTTATGCATGTGCAATTGTCTAACAAATTTGTCCCATTCTTATCCTTCCTTTTGGGTGAAGGATAATTTACACGTAAAGAAAGCACACATAGCATAGAAAATATTAGCTCCAGAAAAAAAACAACATCTATGGGCTTACTATAGGAGAGCAAACTATTTGAAAATTGAGATGTAGCTATTTCATCGTCCTCACCTTCTTTTCTACCGACAAAGAAAAAACAATTCAATTAATTTTCGTCGACACCTTTTTTTTCTCCCTCTCTCCTTCCTTCCTGGTGGTGGTGATTGTTTTTCCCCCACATGCCGCCACACAGTCATTTTTAAAATAAAAAAACATTGAAAAATAGATCAACCCTAGGACCCACACCAAATTCTGGCAATATCAATAGATTTCACTCTCTCTCGCCCTCTCCTCTAGTATCTTTACCTTCTGGATATATTTCCTTTCTAGGAACTACAAGGAAAATTGATAGTTTGCAAAATTATTCTTGACACATTTGAGGGAAAAAAGGTGTAGTGTTAAAGATGGGTGGGTGGCAGTTATTTAATTTGTTTCTTCTACTTTTCTTTTCAAGAAAAATCAGAAGAGAAATTATTTTTGAAAAGAATAGGAAGTAAATAGTTTTTTTCAGCAATGCATTGTATGTATTGTTTGTATATATAGAAAGGGATTTTTAAAGATGTGAATTTTTTGAAGCGCGTTCTATGGAGGAGGTTGAAAGAAAAATAATTTTTGGTGGAAACATTTCTGGAGGGAATCCTCATAATGGATTTTTCTTTCTACTCCAGTTTACATTTCACGGAGGAAATTCTTTTTCCAGGAGCTTTTATATCTGTAGACTGTAGGTATGTAGTACAGTGTATAATTTTGTTACCTAGGGAAAAATTGTATGTGTGGTAGCATAGGGAAGGGAGGAGATAATGGGTTCCTCAAAATCCAACACTGTCGTCCTCCTGGATCCCTCCATTTATTCAGAAAATTTGAAGAAAATCATTTTGAAATAGAAAGAAGAGCACGAGAGAGGGAAACAAGCTGGAGCTAAATGAAAGTGGATTTTTCTTTTTCTTTGATATTCTGAGCGAGAATAATCAATTTGGAGGAGAGGAGGAAATGGTTGAATTACTTAGCTCAACTCCTATGGGAACGTTATTTTCTGAGGGTATGCCTATGTACATGGTTTGCTCCTCACTCGTCAATCACTCAGACATACAGAGAGAGAGAGAATGAATCGTCTTACACTTTGATTAGCCACGCTCTTTCTTATACAACTTGCAATATCTTTTTCTTTTATCCGAACCCTGACTTATATTCCTGTTCTTCCGTCTAGGAAAAAACCACAGTTTTCTTGTTATTCGTCAGACTCCTGCTACCACCTTCCCCATCAACTTTCATTTGCTCCATTGACTACTCCTTCATCCTCTCTCCCTATCTACTACTATGCTTGATGTATCTACATATGCACGGAACAACGAGAATTTTCATAGATTTACCCATATACAAACAAAAACATTTTTTTCCTTCAAAATCCTTTTCTTTTTTAAACTTGTAAACTTTTATAATGACCATGAAACCATCAACTTTTTCCCCTCATAAATGTCTCCCAGTAGTAATAATTCCCGAGTCAATAAATTTTACAAACCCGTTTTGCCAAATTGCCTCAATATCATTATTTGCAACAAGTATAATATAAACAATAACCATAAGAAACCATGTAGAAAAACACTTCCTAAATTCTGTCCTTGAGAATAATTTCATTTTTAAGTCCCATTTGACTGAGTTAAATGGTATTTTTAAATATAATTAAAATAAAATATTATACAGAAAAACGTTGATTTTTATACTTGAATTATTACATATAAAATACAGAGTGAATTTAAACCTTGAAAAGTTTCAACATTGAATTTTAATCCCATAGCTATAGCTTTATAGTATAAGAACAAAAGGATAAAAGTATCGATTTTTGTGGGAGAAAAAGTTCCATAAACAAAAGAACGAGAGCTGTAAAAAACTTCCTTTTACTTTTCAATACAAAGTATCGAGCTAATCTAGAAACTTTTTTACTATTCTATACTCTTGAGCAGGAGCAGATACAATCAAATGGCAAATAATAATCAGAGGAAAATGATAATAGGGAGAGAAAGAGAAAGAGGATGAAATATTCCGGGTAAAAAAAACTGTTAATCTGGGAACTGCTGTTGGAGTAGAAAAAATGATACAATTTTTCCCCAATAGAATAATAAAGGTATGGGGGTCTGGACTATATATAATCCCTTAGAACAACCGGGAAGAACAGTCACTGAACAGATGCATAAAATAATAGTGTCCATTAACATATTCAAAGATGTATGTAACATTGTGAGAGGGGGTTATTGTCCTTTTTTTTGATGTAGGGATTGTAAGGGAGACTTTTTCACTCCTACATTTGTCCACTATTTTTTCATTCACCAAAAATCTAGGGGACAATTCTAGAGCTTAAGTTAATTTTTTATAGGAGTTACATATATATTTATTTGTTCGACATGTATACCCATTCCTACGTATGTATGTGAAAGGCAGGTAGGATTTTGTGGTAGAAATGTCATTCGTTGAATAACTAACTGATCTGGAAATGAAAATCATTATGTTGGAGATTGCGAGCATCATACGAGCTAATGAGTCCAAGTTCACTCGTCGGCTTCCCAATCTTTAGCTGAGAGTTGGAACGGAATGAGGAGCAGAGGAAGAGAAAGAGAGGCTCAAATATAAAGCTAAAGATATAACCCGGGTAACGCTCCCATCCTGAGCTTTTCTCTTTTTGAGGCGTCGGCTTTTGTCACTGCTCCTCTCTCTCGCACCGACTCTCACAAATTGACGCAATCATCATTTGATAGAGACATGAATCCCAAGAGATTGAGCTAATAATTCAATTTCTACTTCATCAAAAGATCAAAGGAAAATGTCTTTTCATATTTGAATATATGCATAGATGAATAGGATTTAATCCATGGTATTTCCCTCATATAATTTTCTACTACTCGTTTATTTATTATGTGTACACACAAGTTTTCGGTAAGGGAAAGTTCCTTTCATTTGCTCTAGGCTTTTTTATTTTATTTATTCCTCTATCTATATATATGCCTTTGAGAAATACGTAGATTCAAAAGGAAATATCATATTTTTACTTTTTGAATTTTGCTCACAGTGTAGTGTAGAGAGAAGAGGAGATTTGGCCTCGAGAAATTTTTCTCTCAAACCATATAGTAATATTTGGTTTTATTAAACATGTGTTCCTATGGTTTTTCATCATCTGACGGGACTCACAATCAGTGGGAATAAAGGATAAAGGAGGAAAAAAGGCAATCCATTTCGTGACGCAGTATACAGTGAAAAAACTTTGCTCTTCCGAGAGAAGTTACAACTGTCATAAACTGACGGGCTCATATTATTCATACTTTTGCGTGATTGTAAAATCCTGAGAATTTCCAGCTATAGGCTACTAAAGAGACTATATATTATCTCATATACTCTCCAATTTGAAAGTCACCCATAATGAAATTTTTTTCTCCCTTTTTACAGACATCCAAGCAAAACTTAGAATGAAATTCAAAGAGTCAAGTCTCAAGGACTTTATAGATTTTCATACTACGCGGATTTTTACGTATTCCATGAAAACCCTTGGCATTTAAAACGAATGAGAGCATGCGCTGTAAATACATATGCTCTGGTCTCTAAAAATAAAAATGGGAAATTATTGTGCATACCTTTTTGAAGAAGATGTGTACTATGAGGATTCGTGTTATTTTGAAGGGATGAGCAATTCCAACGATGCTTCTGCATTTGATGTCCACATTCTTCCGTGGCGAGTTGAAGACCATCGAGTGCAACTTTCGTGGCATCAGGTGAGCGGAAGCAGAGCTCCATTTGATCACGGGTCAGGCCCGGGACCGTATGGCAAATTGAGGTTGAATCATCCCAAAGGGACATGGAAGGGTCTAATCTTAAAATACTATTGACACTCGCAGGACGGGGTGGGTAGCGTTTTCGGGTGGTCACCAAGTTCTCATCTGTTCTCAATAATCTCTGTCGATACTTGTCCATTCGATCTTTCTTCGGTCGATTCTCCAGCCTTGTCCCACCACCACCACCACTACTGTGTCAATCCATAAAAGTCATTCATTTTTTCCATTCATCCTTTTACTTATGAAAATATATACGGAGACATTGAAAAAGCTCACTACTACTACATCATCCGTAGCAGCCCATGAATCATCCTAAAATGTCGTCTCAAAAAAACTTGTCATTACTTACAAAATTTCCCTTAAATCTCGATTGAATAAAAATTCTCCTCGCAGAGAGAGAGAGAGAAATAAATAACGGGACTTTAGGAAGCAACTGTACACTTAAAAATTTTAACACTTACTTGTAATAGGATTTAAAAATTGAACAAGTCTAAGGTAGAAGTATTGAGATTACTTTTCTCGGTTCTCACATTTAACTCAACCTCTCTTTTGACAGGATAATGCTTTACGTATATACAGGGGAAGATTGGTTATTTGTAACTAATGATTTGAAATTTGGGTATATATAAAGCTTCACGTGCCAACCCAAACCTTACTTGAAGGAGGTAGGAATAGATTTAGTATATATAAGTAAAAGTCATAGGAGAGAACAGATATTGTTGGATATTGAGACGAAACGGTGGTGGTTGGTAGGGAGAAGAAAAGTCATGATGACAATCCTGTGGTTTTACCAGCCTACCTCACTATTAGAACCAGCCTTTTCGTGTCTATGTATTATTATTATATACATAGGAATTTTGGAGTAAAAGCTGGAGGTTTTCAAGGTGTGACTACAAGTCATTGCAATGATGTATGTCATCAATATACAAGGGTGGATTAGACTTTTATTTGTATATTTACATGCTTCCACCTTTTGCCTTCCTGTCAACTTTTCCTCTCTCTCTCTCTTTTTTATTCTTGTTCTTTTCCTAAAGTATGCACATCGGCTAGCTCTGTCTATATACGCAAGGTGTATACTAATGTACACAGGACTATGAATGGGATTACATGACGGAAGATACGCTTTCTTCCTTCAATTTAAGCCATATTATTAACAAGATCACAATGGAGAGTGAAGAGTATGAGCAAGGAAATGTGACAGACTCTCAACTTTTGTTCACTTATTTTTCATTCATCCCAACTCTCGAGGTGACATTTCAACACTTGTGTACAAAAGTCACCATACAATATCATTACATTTGTATATAATGACTTCACATATAGAGGTAAGGACCACCAGGAATATGTCCGACCAAACAACTTGATCAACTGCTTCATAATTATCATGTTTTTTCCTTAATATTTTACAATGTAAACATGAGCCATGCTATTTGGTAAATCCAAAATTTATTTTTCTCACATTCCTTATAAACACACATTGTTACACCTGCTCTAAAAATTTTGTAATTTCCACTTTTAAAAATATGTACGTACCTTTGTATCTTATCATAGCATGTGAGAGGAAAAATCAATATATTTTTATTGATGGTAATGACTAGGGCAATTATTATGTCTAATTTTAGTGCACATTAATATTTTATAGCAAACACCCAAAAAATTTGCAATTTGTCCACAAAATGATACGCTACAGCCTTTCAAAGGCAAGCTTTAATGCTATTCAAAGAGCATGATATGCCAAAAGAGGAAAAATTGCTCATGGTTTATTTTTTTATCAGGGGAAAAATGATTTCACAAGTAATAAAAACATTTCCTTTCTAAATGTGGATGGCTATACAAGAAGAGAAAAACCTCCTCCCTACCTGATTGCTTAGCCTTGTAAAATCACATGTAAAGAATGACTAATGAGCCTTTTTTCATGGTATATAGCGAGGGTTTAAATGCGCAAAAAAAGCTGCCCTGTGTCTTACAATGGAACCGGAAATCCGCTTGGAAGTTTGTACACATATTAGAAAAGAATAATAATAATAAATTATTGTCATTATTATTTATTATTGAAAAGTAAACAAGAGATTCCAGGTTGGTCAAATACCTTTGATGAAAAAATAGACACGAGCCTTAAAATGACAAAGTTGTGAGGGAGGAAAGGGTGAGAAAAGGAAAATTTTTAAAAACATTAATCTTCTGCACTAAAAAGTTAAAAATAAGTGAAAAATATGCTAAATTGGGCTTTACCTGCTCCGAGCAGCAAGAGTAATTGCAAATAAAAATGTGGCCAAGAAACAATAGAGGACCACAGACTTCCACACAATTTCCCGTCTCGTCCTTCTCATTTTAATGCATAGTTCCTCGGAAAGAATTCTGAGGAATAAGTGATGCTATTACAAAAAGGTAGATCTAATGCTTTCCTTCTCCTTCTACTAAAGTAAGTAGAATAACCCCGACCCACCAATTACAGCAACAACAACAACCGGAACAACAACAATAACAAAAATAACTGTAAACAATGCCACACTAGTTGTTCGCACTGAGTTCCAAATCATCTGAGCCAGATTTTTCAACACAATTTTAAAAAAAACTACACAGTCCTATTTTTTTGAAATATTATTTCCCAAATCATTCACAATCTTCTGGAAATACCTTCACTTTCCTAATAAAAAAATTATCCTCTCGTGAATTTTAAAAACAAGTTCTTTTTCGTGTCACTGTTTCTTTGGATTGCTAAAAAAACGTTTGATAAAGTATATAATTTTTGCTCGTAAAATTCCCAATGCACTGCCCACAAAATTTGCAAAAATCTCTGAGAGTTTGGCTTTTAGGGGAGGAAAAGGTCTCTCGACGAATTGACCAAGAATAATATAGTGAGTATTTTGCACAATGTGAGAACTTGTTGACACATAGGAAGAGACAAAGCGTGTGGAACGAGACTCTTATCGTGAGTGGTTGTGTGCAATAAAAATCATAAGTACTCGTCACTATATATTGTGTGTGGAGAGTAGTGTGTGGTGTGTAGGTCCTCTACAGAAAATCTATATAGAAAGTATCAAGTGAGAGAGAGAGAAGAGCCTTGGCATAAACTGAGATTTTCATACGTGAACCTTATATCAAAGATGTGTTGTAAAAAGGACAAGGGCGGAGTCTCTTTGACTGCGGGAGGAGTCAGACCACCCCGTTTTTCTCAACGACTTACTATTTAGCCACATTATACTCATTGTAAATATTACCTATATATATATATATATATACACACATGTAGACGGGTTTCGTGGCATAACAATTATCTCCAATGAGAAGATCACAATTTTTCTTCACTTTAATACATTTCTGATATAAAAAAAACAAATTTTTCTCTCTCTCATCCTTTTATCTCCTATACCTTGTATGAGTAATAACCAGCTAGTACTGTTTGAACAATGCAAGTTTTTTTTCTCACCTCGTCAAAATCCCTTTTTATCATTTCCACCTCATCGAAAGTCTGGGATTTTTCTGGGATTAATCCACTTTTTTTCTCAATTCCCTTTTCAAAGTATGTATTCTACTAAGATTTTTATTATTACGACGTATAGTCACATAGTTTTAATAGGGAAGACTATAATGTTATGAAATATTTTTATAGACGCTTCAACTCCAATGCAATCGGAAGGAGTAACCAAGGGAAAACATTTAAAAAAAAGGGAGCAAAATATGAAAATATAAGGTTTTTGGTAGAAATTTTGAAATTCATAATAATTGTATTGAAAGGGAAATAAATAGCTCAAGTAAGATAGGATTGTTGTTTGGTCATTGTTAAAGTGAGTGTAGAATGGTAGACTTGTGTGTATAGTTTTTCTACGAGAAATTAGGGGCTTATAGAACTAGAAAATGATCTACTTAGAAGCTCAGGGAGGAAAAGCGGACTGTAAGTAAATCAGATGTGGATATAAAGGAAATGTAAGTTAAGTAGTGATAAATACAAGGGAGGAGGAGGATTGGTGTGCCGTTCTTCTATCTTATTCTCTTCTCTTCCTTTGCTACATTTAGTGCATTATGGTATTAACCATGTATGAATTACTTATTATTATATTGCACACTCGATTTGTTCAGTTCCATAGCCTTGTCAAGGGAATCAGCTCCTGATCATCCTCTTGTCTGTCTTTGTCGGCACTCACTCACCTTCTCTTCTATCTCTCTCTCTCTCTCACTCACTCCTATCTCTTACACAAGTACAGCCTCAGGTAAATCTTTTCATTTACAACCGAAAGTTTACTGGAGGTAAAGTAATATCACCTTAAATGTTAAGAGAAACAAGACAAAATAGAAGGAGGGAATGAACAAAATGTTCCATGTACCATTTCATGTGTTTCACCTCCTCCGTCCCTACGTAAAGGCCACCTATACACAAGGAGATGATGATCAAAGTGAGCAATCTTCCAAATCACTTCATCTCAACGATTATTATTCACCTCGCTTGCTCTCTTTCTCCCACTACTCCTCTTATTCCTCTCCAAGTGAGAATTCGTCCAATGGACCAACTTATTAGTTTATAATTTAGCTAATTTTACTAGTCATTTCTGTAGATGATATGAGTATAGCTGACAAGGAATGTAATTCACATGTAACGCTCCGATTTTCAAATTTTCTTCAAAATATGTTAGAACACCTCCCCACT
>JAQFXU010003520.1:0-15980 GCA_034693705.1 Spatulosminthurus flaviceps | reverse complement strand
ATATGGTGACGGAGAAATCCGTACTTTCTATGATTTCATGCACATACAGGAGCGTAGTGAAATGTCAATCGATTTTCTTCAGCAACTCTCGGCTTTCCCTTTAAACTTGTATGTTTTTGCTGGGGGTAAGTTACTACATAATAGTTTCTTCTATACTTATGCTGTGTACTGGATAAAGTCATCTCTTGCATGATACCAGCCATAAATTACCCCTGCTGTAGTTTCCCCTATATGTTGACTATATATGTAGTCTTTGGATTGGAATCAATATGAAAACGTTAGTACGGTGCTTTCCCTCGTGTGAGTAGAAAACTTTGGTATGCATGTGCTTACTCACTCAGAGTGAGAGGAGAGAGAGAGAGAGAGGAGTATTGTGAAATCCTGGAGAATTCTGTGAATCGTAGAAGCGCATGCTGACAACTCGTTGGATTTCCCATGAGAGTATCAGGCATATTAATACTCATGCATACACACTTTCAAATTCTACGGGTATACATACATATTTATATGACGACGCCTGCCCTTATTCACTCCGAAGAATGCTTGAATAAAAAAAAATACTAAGGTTCTCTCGTCTTGTTGAAAGTTTGGAGTAGCGCTCTTGTACGAGTACGACGTTCCTAAGTCAATCATTATTCAAAAGCCGTACTAGGGAAAGTTACAAGTATACACTAATGGGTTCGCGCTAGGGAAGGGAATGGGGAGGCAACTATAGGTTTTCTTTGCCGTATACAATAATAGTCTCAGTCTCGGCAGTGAGAAATAAGTGCAAGTAGGGAGAAATTTGGAAGGTTATTCGACTCTTGCCCTCCAACACTCCATGGCAAATATGGCATTTTCCACCAGTTTTCCATCCATTTCCAGCACAAGTGTGCCAAACATTGAAATGTCCTCTGCAGATTCTTGTCAGTCGGAAAAGAAGTGGTCTTCGGTCCCAGTCTTAACGGAGATAAAAGTATTCGACGGGGACCTGGACTCAAATCAAGACCTTAGTTTCCAGCTTGACTCCCAAATCCTCTGTGAAAAAACATCCTCTTTTGATAATGTGACTCCTTTGAGAGAGGCTGGAGAAAGTGTTCAGAGTGACTTACAAAGACCAGAGACTCATCATTCACAAATCCCAAGCCCTTGTTTAATTGATTTGGAGGATACAATACATCTCCCAAAAAGCCTTGCAGACCATTTAGAGCGTGAGTCATCAGGAAATTCAAAAAAATCCGAAAATTTAAGTTCATACTTCCCAGCAGTAGTGAAAGGAGAGGAGAAAGAAATCAAACAAGAATTCTTTGGGGTTTCACAAAAATCCTCTGACTCTCCCAGTGACTTACAACCTTCCAAGTGTGACTTAATATCACAATTACTGGAGAATAATCTCTGTGAGAAGGGTCGGGATGTGAAAATTGAGCAAATTGAGCCCGACATGATGAGCTCCTTTGATAACAATGGGAACCCTTTAGATTTAGAGGAGGAAGGGGTGAAAGTGGAGTTGCAGCAGGAGAAAGTGGAGAAAGCAGAGATGAGTCAGAGTAAGTTGAGTAATGAACTTGCCCTTGTGATAAGAAGCACTGATAGCGAGACCAGTCTCAAAGCATCCAGTGACGAAGTCAGTGATGACAAAGGAGAAAATCCCATTAAACTTGGATTTCGAAGCAACTTGCAAAAAAGTGTGGATGGATTCATAGAAGAGCCCAAATATTTCATTAATGCTGCAGCTCTGAGCGAAGATCTTGATACTTTCACCATGCCATCCTTGGAGTCTGTGGGAGGATACGATGATAACGAAGAAACTGACAAAAACGATTCCAATAATCGAGACGCATTAATTATTGCCTCAAAAACCACCACAATTCAAGCGGACTCTGTCACACTTGCCAATAACGCAACCAACGATATTTCTCGTGATCTTCCAACAATCCACGTCAAACCTCGTGTTCCAATGTCAAAAAGTTTCCCGGACATCATCCAAACTACCTTTGTGGATGATCGATGTGAATTTACTTCGAATAAAAAGCATTTGAAAGCGGATAATCTCCTGGAGAAAGAACCATCCTTCAATGATTTAGCCGCAGATTCCCTTGAGGAACTCTCAACCAAAGGAGGAGCGGAACTTGATCGGAAAAAGCACGAGAACAATGTTCAGTTTGACTTTAAAATTGACTCCAAGTTAAAGGATATCATGGACATGTCTCAGTCCCAGAGTCAAATTGGTATTCTGGCAGAGAAACCTCCCGAAGCTTGGGTAATCGATTTCAATTCATTGTCACTGGACTCGGAAGCCTTTGAGGACTCTGACATGAGTGGCTCCATCAAATCAAGTAATCCCACTTCCCTTGCCTACTTTATTGACATAGATGAGAAAAATGCAGAGGCAGAGAAAAAGCAACCCGTCAAATCTCCGGAAAAGAAGAAAATTTTCTCCATGTTTGTGGATTTTGGCTCAGCTGAGCTCGAGAAGCAGAACCAACTACAACATCAACAGAGTCTTGGGTCTCAACCAACAACCGTGAAGCCCAGTAGACTTCCAGTCCATAGAAACGTCATGAATGTACTTAAGGAAGGAGAAGCTTCCCTTCCCATTTTGAATCAGCAGCAAAGCCTTGGTGGCAAAAGTAATAATAGCGTGATTCAAGTCAAAAAAAGGACTTTTCAGTATCCAAGTCCTATCCTTCCACATAAAGTGGCGGGTGGGGAAGTAGTAGGACGGAATCCTGGGGGAAATATTGAACAAGTCGAGACTATGGAGGGACCTAAAGAACCAAAGGTTGAGTCTCCTTCTGTTCCCTTGGCAAGTACCATGGAAATGTCTACCACAAGTAATAGGTCCTCACTTCATGTTGCCACAGACTTTGATATGGCATTTTCCAGTAGTTTTATTAGCTCTATGGAAACCTCAGGCCTTACGGGTAAGTATGCAATTTAACTCTTACTTATTATTCTTTGCATACGAATTGCAGTCTCATTATTTTCAACATTAGAGCCTTCAAATGGGCAATTGAGGCTTGAACTCTGGTTCTAAAGTAGTATGAGAGAAAGTTGTTAGGGAGATACTTGGGATGTACAAAGTATAGAGAAAGTTGTTAGGGAGATACTTGTAACGTACAAAGTTTGGTGTGAGGAGAAAGTTTTAAGGAAAAACTAAAGGGTTAAGGTTGTAAAGGAGAAACTTCAAATAAAATGCATTGAAAAAGGGCAAGAATGTAAATGTAAAAGTTCTAAGGAATATTTTTTGAAACCACGAGGATGTAAAGGATAAAGTTGGAAGGAAAGCATTTTGAAACCGCAAATATGTAAAGGAGAAAGCTGCAAGGAGGATATTTTCAAACCACAAGGATATAAAGGAGAAAGCTGCAACACTTGGAAAGGACTGGGATTTCAGAGGAACATTTGCAAATTAAGGGACAACGATGTTTACGAGGTGCTTGGAACGTAAAATGTTTCAAGGAGAAATTTCCAAAGAAGATACTTTTAAGGGATAAAGTTACTAGGAGAAATTAGCAGGGAAGATAATATTATAGGGAACAAACGAGTAAAGAAGCAATTTGCAAGGGATATGCTTTTAAGGGACAAACGAGTAAAGAAGCAATTTTCATGGGAAATATTTTAAGGGACGAAATACTAAAGGAGAAATTTGGAAGGGAAGGATTTTAAAAAGAATGTAAGGAAGAAAGTTGTGAAGACAAGACTTTTGGAAGGATAGAAATGATAAGGAGAAAGTTAAAATGAAAAATACTTTTTGGAGACAAACATGTAAAGTGTAAAGTTAAATTGAAAATGCTTTTCAGCGACAGATGTAAAGGATAAAGCTAAATTGTAAATACTTATTGGGTAGAGCCATACAAAGGAGAAAGTTTTAAGGGAGAAAGTTGTGTAGGAAGAATGCTAGTAAAATCTTGCTCTTTCTCTCCAAAACTTATCCTGCATCTGCATCGCTATAGATACGTATATGCCTAAATGTCAATGTCATTTCTAATTTCAGCTGAAGAAGTCTGTTCGAAAGGTCCTTGCTTCAAATTAGGGAAAGATCTACTCCGAATGTTTCAAGATGGAATCAACACCGACGTGAATATTTGTGTGAATGGACGATATTTAAGAGCTCACAAGTGTATTCTCTCCTCCCGCTCACAATATTTCGCAGCCTTGTTCAGTGGACAGTTGTTGGAGAAAGCAGGAAACACCATTACATTAGATGGGTGAGTGTATAAATAATCGTGGGAAATGTATAGAATAAACTACCATATAAAAAATTATGAGGCATCCTCCTCATTTAAGCTGTACGATTTACGTAGTGATAAGCTTTAGCTCCTAATATGTACACACGTAAAATACTTTTCAATCCTACTTTCCAGATTCTCTTATAACGTGGTACAGTTCACAATGTGCCATATATACAGTGGAACGAATGAAATTCCCGACAGTATTGATCTTCTAGAATTAGCAACTTTGACGGATTTGCTGGGACTGGAAGGACTCCGTGAAAATATCAGCCAAACCATACGAGTCAAATTTTGTCACAATTTCCATAGGGTAAATTAAACATATTTCTACAACATTTTATTTTTAGGATCTGAGCACACATTATATTTGTACTGTATGCATATTTTTCCAACGTCAATGCTACACTTCTCAAAAGTTTCTACGCAGAGCTGTGAGATAGAATACATTTCCTTTTGATAAATACAAACTATGAACCATAAAAGGGAGAAAATCTCTAAAAATATGTATTCCAAGGAAATAATACATTACATTCCGCTTTTTTTCTCCAAGATATAAAACTACATGTATATATTCATATAAGTTACCAAATACTTCTTTCAGCCTTGCACGGGATGTATTTCGGGAGTCCTGGAATGCTTACCCATCGCATTGTCCTATGAGATGGATGAGCTTCACCGCAAAATGACAAAATGGATCTGCAAACATTTTGTCCGCATTTGGCCAACAAAAGCTTTTGCAAGTTTAGGCGATGAACTCATAGAGAAATGTCTACGCTACAGCGTTAACCATTTGGTAAAAATAAATACACCTTATAACATTCACCCTGTTATTACTTTTCTTACATGTAATATATGCAACCATGAGCTTGGAATCCCTTTTATACAAATACCCCAAATACTCTAAAGAATGTAGAGAAATCCCGGGGCTGGATTTTTTATAGGATTTAATTTGTTTCTTATTTCTTTACAGTCAGTGGATAACATTCTGGACATAACCTTGGGATGTGATCAGCTTCTAACCACAATGCCAAGTGTTCGGTGGACGGAGCCAATATTTAGTGTGGTGAATCAGATGTCCAAATCCTGTACACAGTTTATTGGGGAAAATTTCAGCCAGGTTCTGCAGAGCCAACGGTAAGGAATTGTCTTTTTTTGGTATGAAAAATATACAATAAATGTCATTGAAGAATTGTCATTGATCCGCCTATTCCTGAACTTATATAACTTGATGTATTTTCTACGTAGGTTTTTGCTATTTGGAAAAGGACAGCAATGGAATATTTCAAGGATTGAGGGTACATTTGCTGAAGCAATGACGCTCATGAAACCAGATGAGGCTTGTTTGAGTCACACAGCCTTGAGTAGATTAATTGAATTGGGCACGGAAACTATCGATGAAGTTGAGTGGTCTACGGTACACAGAATTAAGGAATGTTTTTGTGGTGTTGAGTAGAGAGAGAGAAACGAATGCTGGAGAAGTAGTTGATTTTTTAAAACCATCAAAAATTCAATTAATACCCTTTGCAACGATTTCTTTGATTTTTTTCCAGATGTTCGTGGATTTCTTGAGAATGCTTGCCAAAGAAATTGAACGTTACCTGATTGCAAATGCTTCAAAAGCCGTGCTGTCCAAATACTGGGAACATTTAGGGCAAGATGTTCGAAAACGAATTTGTACCTCTTCCTTCTTAGGCTATGATAAAGCAGGGAATAAAATTGTCAAAGGAAATGCTCCAACTACCAACGCGAAGCCAGCTAATCCCGGACGTTTAACTCCCTCGGAAAGGTCCTCGTCAATCTCAAGTATCAAGTCTAGCTCGGGAACGAAAATGTCAGCCAGACAACTGGAACATACTAAATCCTTAGCTCAGGGTTTTAGTCAAGCTAGTTACTCCACCAGTGGAGTTTCTACTGCAAAGATAGCTTCAGTGCGTCCCATTCAAAATGTGTTTTCAACAACGACGGAGTCACAGCCTCCCACGAATCTGCCAAAATCCAGTCAAAATAAATCTACCACCAACTACAGACATCCTACTCAATTGTCTCGCAATCGGAAAAATGAGGAGAAGGAAAAATCATTTAGTAATTCACCCAGAAATTCCGTCGCTTCCTCTTCCATTGCCTCAGCCAATAGAACACCTTTGAATACCTTGACCCCAATTACACCATCGAAGCCAGGTCCAGGTATCGTAGGCTCTTCCAGTTCAATCGCTACGAAAGGGACACGCTCATCCGCAGCAAAACATACTAATACTTTCAATACAGCTCCAACATTAGGAGCAAATACGACACCTCCTAAAAGTACATTCGTGACTAACTCAGCTCGAGCTAATGCAGTTTCAAAACCAAATCTAAGACAGAAGAATGTATCTTCAACATCCACACGAAGTACCACACCAAGAACACCAAATCTCTCACAACCCTCCCGCTACGCCTCAACTATAGGAGTAAGTAGCACAAATCGCAAGTCTCGAGGATCCTTTTCTGGAAGTGAAAAATCCGAGAAACCTTCTCCAGTATCCTCAGCGGATAATAAAACTCGTCAAGCACGAATTACTGGTGTATCTGCATTTGTTTCCACTGCGACAACTTCAAGGGAACAGCAAAGGCGAGACAAATCTATGAATAAAAATACAGGGGGCAGCACTCAAAATTCAAGTAGTGCAAGCTCGAGGAAAACCTCTGCTAAAGCCTCGAGTCGTAGTACGAGTGCGAATGTGGATCCAATGAGGGAAAGTATCATGTCCAAGTCAACGATTGAGAATGACAGTGGTGAACCAAAGATTAGGACATTGGCGGAAATTGGGAGGTCCAGCACATTTTCCAAAGATGAGCCCACAATTTTAGGGAAATTGGATCAAAATCATGCTCTCAGCATTGATTTCTCATAAATAAGTTGTACTGACAATTTTAATACCGTTGTAAATTTCATGCATTACTATATGTATACATATGTGTAATATCCGCATTTGCAACAGTGCACTTCATTTCAATACTTTTTAACATCCCGTAAAGAAATTCCTTGGCTTCTCCTTTAGTAATTTATTTGCCTTTTTATTCATTCCTTGAGGTCTATGTCAAATATTGTGGATAAACGTGCATGAGTAAAGCAATAGTTTTTTTATTATGCGTTTATATCTCACTTACGGGAATTTGCAAGGGTAGCGAGTAGAGAATCTTCCAGTAAAATAAGGTAGCCTCAACGTTGTACGCTATATACTAAATAGATGTGTAGTTCATTCGTACATCGTAAGAGGAGACCGCAGCATCAACTATTACTCGTAAATGAGCACATAAACAAGAATTTTCAACCGCATCGCCTATACGAATAAGTGTATGTTTGACTTAATAAGCAAGTTACAATGTAGCCAGCACTAGTAACTTTTACTGCCAGCGCAGCGTGTCAGTTTTGTTGAAAAATCTTCAGTTCAAAAGTCCTTCTCTCATTTGTATTTATAATGCTGGGAATTCAGAAGTTAAGATTGAAAAACTCTTTCTAGATCTCTAGTAAATGTCGATGGTAGTATTTTACAAGAATGCGAAATTTTCGTGCATGTCATCAAAAACAAAAACCTTATGTAAAATATAGTGGAAGAATTTATTACGTTGCTACTTAATATTTGTAAAAAGCTCTTTCAGACTCATATTCCAAAGAAATAATGCCACATAATTGCCTTTCATGTATTCTCGTTGCCATTTGAGTACTAAAAAGTTACGATAAAAAAGACTGCGGTGTTAGTTCATTCAAAAGTCACTGATATGTTTGAAGCAGAGCATTTTTTAGTTTATAGCTTTTGACATTTTAACACGATTCGTTGGGTGCAACCTTTTAACACTATACACTAACCTTGCTATAATATTCTATTAGTCCTTGAATGAATACAAGAATAACTGGATTGACTGCTTCATATTTTGTAATATTAGTACAGCGCTTTTTTGTTAGAAGAAAGGCTTACTTCAATGAAGGAATTATTACGAATATCTTAAATAATGAAGAGGGTAAAAACAAGAGCTACAAGATAATTTATTGCAAGAGGTGTTTCTACTAATTGTAAAAATACACATTTAAATTTTTGCGGTATTTATCATTGTATAGAATTGCAGTGAAAGCTGAATATTGTTGGTTGTAGATTACGATTATATTGGTTTTACTCGTGAATACTAGATTTGTAGAATTACGTATGCCTTATGGAATATGCGTCACTTGCAAAAAGTAGACAGTAATCGCTGAACAATTAATGTGTGTACATAGTGATTTAGTTCGGAAAAATCCGGTTTTGAAGTGTCCCGTCGCACACTTGAAGTGCTACATTATTGTAAAATGGCTCGCTGTGATAGCAAAGAGCAAAGATTTTAATTAAATTATAAATACTGATAAAGGCTAATGTTGAAAATACATACGTTTCTGGAATTATTCAATTCTGCGAACCTGGAAATTACACCCTGGCCGCTTGCATAAGATTACGATTATATTTATAGCGTTAAGACGGGCCATTTGAATACTTGCAAATTTATTGATCACATTGTTTTGATTTTGGTAAAATATTGAATATTTCTTTTACATGCAGGTAAGCATGTATAATATTTTTACTGATTAATATTGTGGGGGGGGGGGGGCTGATAAGTCTGAATTGTATCTGAACACTAGCAAGACTTTTAAATATTTTCCAAACTCGGTCCTCAGGTAGGTTCTGGAGTTTCTGTGCCTCAGCTTTTGCTGAACATAAGCAGATTCCTTTCAAATTTGGACTGGTACTTGCGGATATTCAGAGCAAACCAATCAAAGCACTTTGAAGAGAATTGTTTGCTGAGAAAAATGATCGTAGCTATTTCGGTGAGTAATAAATCACCGGACACTACGAGACCACTTCATCGTGGGAAAAAATATTTCTTTCCGAATGCTTGGACCGCTGCAACTCTCTGCGAAAATATTCTATAGTTTTCTCCAGTCCAACTTTGAGTGGGACAATGGGCTGCCACTTTAATTCTTGCTTAGCACGAGTTATATCAGGCCGTCGCATCTTGGGATCATCTTCAACGGGAGAAAGGTTTTCAATTTCACTTTTAGTGTTTCCGACTAGTTCACGAATGACTGATGCAAACTCTGAAATAAAATTATTTTGACAGTAATATAAATTATTCCTTGGCATCAATTGAATGGCTAAAGAGTTAAAAGCTATCATTCTAAATTAAACTGAGCAATTCAAATCCCCACGCTACGAGTTTTCGGAGGAGACTCTAGAAATTTTGATTTTTTACACATGCAAATTCTATTACCTTCGATCGTGTGCTCTTCCGGGTTTCCCAAATTAACAGGTTGTGTGTAATTCGATCGCATTAAAGCAATAAGTCCCTCAACGAGGTCAGTGACATACTGGAATGATCTTGTCTGCTTTCCACTTCCATAAATCTGGATTTTAAAAGCAAACACATTTTCTCAATCAAATTAGCGTCAAACGTTCTTAATGTCCACTGTTCAACTTTTGTGCACCATAAGAGGCAGGATTATTTTATATTTTTTGTACCGTCATGGTTTCATTCTGCAGAGCTTGTAAAATGAAATTTGACACGACCCGCCCATCATTCATGTGCATACGCGGGCCATATGTGTTAAAAATTCGAGCCACTCGAACGTCCACATTTTCTTGCTTCGCATAGGCATAACCTAAAGCTTCGGCAACACGCTTGCCCTCATCATAGCATGCTCTCGGTCCAATGGGATTGACATGTCCCCAGTAGGTCTCTGGCTGTGGATGAACTTCTGGATCCCCGTATACTTCGGAAGTACTTGCAATTAACACTTTTGCACCTACACGTTTTCCCAATCCTGAAGCAGAGAAAATAGAAAAAAATAGTTTCCATCTGCATTCTCTATAAACAGTTCCAAAAAATCCACTAGCCACCAAAATCTCACCAAGCATATTAATCGTGCCCATAGTATTTGTTTTTATGGTCTTCACTGGGTTGAACATGTAGTGAGGAGGACTTGCAGGACTCGCAAGGTGATATACTTCATCAACTTCAATGAATAATGGATTCACAATATCATGATTCAGCAATTCGAAATTTTCATGCCCAATCCACTGCTCAACATTCCGCTTTCGACCAGTAAAAAAATTATCAGCAACGGTTACTTCATGCCCTTCCATCATTAAGTGATCCACCAAATGAGATCCAACGAAACCTGCTCCTCCCGTAATCTAGTAACGACAACCCTAATTTATTCATCAATAACCACCCGAGGAACCACATATTTTATATAATAAATCATTCATTTAGTACCAAAATCCTTTTGCGATCCTTATATGTAAGGAATTTAACTTCTGGATATTTTTTCGGCATTCTATCCTCCAGTTCCCTTATCCTCATTTCCAGTTCTTCGACGCTGGAGGTACCCTCAGGCCGACGTTCATTGCTGCAATATCCCTCATCAACATCTGTGCAGGTACTACGAGTATTTCCTAATAGTACAACTAATAACAATAATGAAATAAGACTCCTGTATCGAACTTCATACGTAAGCAATGTTCAAAGACCTCATTTACACTTACATGCGATCCCCAAAACCACTCCCAAAATGTACTTCTTCTTCATTTTGACTCAATCAGTAATATCAGTATTTCGGACGGAAATCAACCCAATTGCTCCCACCTGCTAGAATTCTGTAACAACAACATCACACACAAAATCAATTTCCCAGTATTCCCCTCCCAAACTGACCTTCAAACCAAATAAATCACTTGCTCTCTGCAACACCTTCATCTCTAAAGTAAACGATGATCTCACATTACCCAGTCTCGTGCTAATCTAACGTAGAGTCAGCTTATCCTTTTATTTAAACATGAGATATTCTCTCTCACAGAATCTCTAAAATACAGATTATTATAACACAATTATACAGATTATAATATAGACAGCTAAATTACGTTTATTTCGTCCAGTTTCCAGTTCCCCAAAAAATCACGCAAGCCCAGTTAAGACAAATACACCTACAATAATTACACTAAAACCTCTTCCAAAATTCCCAACTTTTCTACCACCGTATCACTTCCCTCAGTCTCAGCCAACTCACCCACCGGCAAAAATACAAATGAGCACTAATCTAAAAACAGATACCAATCAAATTAATTTACAAATACATTTTACACATATACACTACATAAACACAGCACCTGCCAAAAATAATATTATTTAAGCATTAAGCATAACAAAAACATTAATTTACGTATTTCTTAATTGCCTGATTCCTCCTTTTCAGTGGAAGTGTACACTTACCGCTTCTTCAATCTCAGAGCCCCGACGCCCAATAATGCTTATACGGTAATAATTTTATCCAACAATCCGAATTCCCAATTTCGCGTATTTAAATTCTTTTAATTACTTAAAGATTTACTATTATTTACCTTCCCAAACGCACAAATATATATCTCTTCAATAGTATAAAAATTCAACCATAAATTATACCTCAACAACATCCGCCAAGTTCCTTGTTTCCACTAAGTAATTCAACCACATCTTTACATGCTTAATTCGAGTCAACCCTTCCCCACTTAATTGACTAACCTTAAAAATGCATCTACATACCTCATCTCCTGCCTCATACAATTATACATGCAAACAATAAATCCAAACTAATAACCACAAAACTAATACAAAATATTTAGTAGTACTTACTTGAAAAAACAGGTTCCTTGACAAGTACCTCGAGATACACCGTTCACTTGAACTTCGTCATTATTGAATGATTTGATATTCTTTTGAAGTGCTTGCTCCCTCACTCACAATCAGCTGGGTGAGCTTAAATACAAAAAGACCAATTGCACCTGTGACTTTGCCAGGACTTGGCTAGTAAGCACTTTTTTTAAGTGCTACTTTACTATACGCTATACGATGTTTACTCAATTGAAGGCAAGCAGGCAGGTGTACGACCTTATAAGTACGAGTAGTGTTTCTATACACTCGCATGGCAAAATAACAATATGAGTCAAGATATTAACAGGATGAGGTAAAGTTTGATAATAGGGCAAAAAATATATTATCGTCGGGAGATTTTTTAAAGGCTCTACTCTCAATGCCTCTTTCGCGCCATTAGGAATTAAGTGAGCCGCCTGTAGAGAATTACGCGGGATTTCCTTTCAACATATTACGTTATAACGTATGTTGCGTAAGAAAAATATAGCAGTGTCAGATCAGTCAGATTTTACCTTTTACCTGCATTTTTATCACCGTTTAGATATTTTCCTCCCTGCTTTATGTGAATTATTTTTAAATATTAAAAGACTGTCAGCCTGAGTACTGACTCTGAGCTACTGAAGTAATAATAAGAATTTGTTACGTAAGAGTTTCTTTGTGAAGTGAAATGAGAAGCAGGCGGGTTCTAAACCTATGAGATTTTGGAGGATAGTGAACCTATTGGTGGGTTGAAAAAGTTGTTGGAAGTGGAAGTTGACTGACAAGTTATAAATAGAAAGTGGCAATATTTTGTCATTAGGAATTTATTGTATTTAATTACAGCTTGTGCGGTTGCTATTGTTTTAGTAAGAATAGAAAATAGAATTGGTTGATGTTGAGAACGACCCGGGTACTGTCAAGAATGTTCAACATATCGATCTCGGTGGATGGGAACATTTCCAGCGGTAAATCCACATTGGTGACGAAATTGTTGGAGGATTTCCCACATGTTGCCGTGAATCCTGTCCAGATAGAGGTATAAATGGATTTTGTGGACTTTGGCTATTAGGAAAATAAGATTTTTTGTGAGATGTGTATTTATTTGCTGTTTTTTTTTTAAATTAAATAGGTGATTCCGGAACCGTTGGAAAAATGGTGTAATATGAAGGGGCAGAATCTGCTGAAAATGTTTTATGAGGACCCGAAGAAAAATAATTTTCTTTTTCAGCATTATGTGCAGCTTACGCGCCTCATGGATACGATCAAGAAGTTGAAAGCGGAGGGAGAGGGTTTAAGCCTGGGAACCAATGGAGCGAGAATAAGGCTGATGGAGAGGTCGTTGCAGAATAATCGGTAGGGTAATAGTGTGAGAATTATCATATTTATGTAATTAACACAGTCTTGGGATGCGTGCTTGCTTGTTGTTGTTGTGAAATTGAGAGGTTTCAATGTTATTTGTTGCAGGTATTGCTTTACCGAAATGGCGAGGAAGCAAGGTGATTTGGAAGATCCCGAATATTGGGTTTTGGTAGAGTGGTACAACTGGCTGGAGAGAAATTTGGACTTGAAAATGGATGTGATTATCTATCTTCAAACTACACCTGATGTTGTTTTTTCGAGGATGAAGTCCAGGGGAAGAGAGGAAGAAGCGACCGTGCCGTTGGAATATTTGACGTCGTTACATGAGACTTATGAAGATTGGCTTGTTAATCAAAATATTGAAGATCCATCCAGAAAACAAGAGGTCGTGGTTGTCAATGCAAATCAAGGGAAAGACGAAGTTTTTGAGGAAGCGAAAGCTAGACTTCTCGATCACTTGAGGAAAAAGAGACCAGAAATTTTTGTTGTAGATGACGGGCCGTATGTTATGCAATGATAGCCGATTTTAGATACCTTTTTCAAAAGTGGACCATTTCTTTTCGGCATGAATAACACAAGATAATATAACATAGTCGCTTTTTGTAGGCTCAAAGCTTTCAGTATTTGTAATTTTTGTCACATTTGCTGATGATAAATTATGAAAAATTATTTAATTGTTGTTGTTAGGTGAAAACAGCCAATTTATTATGGTAGGGTGTATATATATGAATACTCCCCTGCACCGACCTGGTTGAGTAAAATACTAGAATGGGATAGAATGTTTTATTCCCGATTCAGCATAAGCTCTGGTAGTTATTTGGAGTAAATAATCATGGGTATCACATAGATATTGATTGAGACATATTTCTGAGGCCATGCCCTAAAAACCACTGTACACGTCTTTGCATTCGAATTTGTGGATAAGACTATAATAAAAAAAAACATTGAAATTGATCTCTAGTTTATGAGTCGAAAATTAGTTTATTTTCAAGTTGAGAAAAAAATAATTTAGTACTAACATAACGCAGCTGGGATTTTGTTCCCGTGGTACTCGAAATTGTTAGTAAAGGAGCATACTTCTGAGGAGCCATCCAAGCCACGTCCATAAACAATGTCACTGAATTCGTATGTACGTAGTGTTCTGGTTCGATAACCATCAAAAGAATGACAATATATAGAGTAAGTCCTCTGGGAATATGTAAGCCGAAACCACCTTATTTTTTAAAATTGGTCATTTTCAGAAAAAGTAACGTGTCCTGGTTGTCGTAAGCAACGGTGCTGGAATTTTTGTAATCGGGTAAGCTGTAACGGAATTATGCCCAAAAGCGCCGTTTTTTGTATTTAAGGCTCTACCTCCCGAACTAACGGGGCGATGTGAGTCACTTTTGAACTTCAACAGATTTTTCAGAAACATGTTTTTCAGTGCAGGTTTTCACCGTTTTTGGAAATTTTGAAAATGGCTGAAATATTGGGACAGAGTAGTAGTAAGTTGCAAATTCAGGCTCCACCGCATTTTAATAAGCAGCATAATTCGCAAGTTATTTATACTCTGTCCGTATATTTCAGCGATTTTTTAAAATTTCCAAAAACGGTGAAAAGCTGCACTGCAAAACATGTTTCTGAGCATATTAGACCAAAAATGGTACACATAGCCCCATTGGTTCGGGAGATACAGCCTGAAATAGAAAACTGCGTTTTTGGGCATAATTCCGTAACAGCTTAACCTATTACAAAAATTCCAACGGCGTTGCTCATGACACCCAGCAAACGCCGCTTTTGGTGAAAATGAATAATTTTAAAAAATATGATGTTTTTGGCCAACATATTCCTCATGGACTTACTCATATCAAATATTTAACTTGAGTAGTACATGGGAGTCGTATATATGATATAGGGAAATATGATTTTGTTGAATCGGTCGTGTCGAAGTTGAAAAATTCTCGACATCGGGGCTGTAATATTTACTGTTTATATTTTCTAATGACGTACGAGGATTTCTTTTGTGTTCTCAATTATTCTGTGAATGATTGAACCAACTTATGTTTTATTCAAATAATTTAAGTTTGTTTCTGAAACATTTTTGTAATTGAAGCCTTTTTTAGCACATTTGTGTGAAACATTTGTTCAATCAAACAAAGAACATAATAGCACTCATTGAAACTGAAGTTCAACTTACGATCATTTAAAAGAAATTTGTGCTTCAGTCATTTTGAAATACAAATTTCTCTCAAAGCCATACACCAATGCCAATGCCTGAATTTCAAACATTTTGTAAGCGTGGCAAATGGAATCCGATTGATGTGAATTCGTTTTTTTCGATGGTCCAATACGTTACATTCTTGGCGTCTACACTACTTTGTTTTACTGTTACGATTGTTGTTTTCTACGTTGCCTAGAATTGCCGTATGTGAATGCGTAGCCGTAAAACTAGTCCAGAAACATTTGCAATCAGTATTTTGTTGGACAAATTATTTTGTGCAAAAGTTCTTCAAACATTTTTCGCTCAGAAAATGTCTCATTTTCATCCACAATTATTTTTTGTGTTTGAAAATCTTTCATTCAGAATAGTTTTTATCCAAAAATCTTTCGTCATCATATCATCCTTAACTATACCAAACTATGTGTTACTAATTATTTGTGAAAACCGTCCATAAAAACCTTAATTCTCCTACAGGACCACTCATATAATTACCATAGCGATATCCTCAGATCTCGTGTAGTAGACAGCTGATTTAA
>JAQFXU010003519.1:0-15986 GCA_034693705.1 Spatulosminthurus flaviceps | reverse complement strand
CAATAAGTGTGACATAGCAAGAGCAATTCCCACCGAAACAGTGTAATATCAGGACTTAGCAATCAAAATGACTTGAAAGGTTCCCATATATAGGAAATTAATACATTATCTTCATACAGTCATATAAAACTTGTAAGTTGTACCCGATGTTCGTTATTTGTGTACATATATGCAGAGGCATTTAGAAACTTGAGAGAATTGAGCAAGTAGATTGTTTCTGTACAAAGAAAAACTTAAGACTTGCTGTTCTTTCTCTTGTATATTTTGTACACAAGCTCTGTAAGAAAATAATTTGTCATCAAGCTCTCTCTCTCTCTCTCTCTCTCACTCTCGTACACTGTAGTGCTCAAGAGGCATATAAAAGTTGATTACAACTTAAAAGTTTTCTTCTAAAACTAAGCAGAATTTTATTCGTTGTTGTTACACTACTGAGAGAGTGAGAGAAGCGAAACTTTTCCATCTATTCTCAAAAACATTGGTCTTTGAATATCCAGGAGGATGTAGTTTCTATGTAGAAGGACGAGAGAATTTTGAGCGAGAAATTCCAAATGAGGCAATCTGGTAGATTTTCTAGAGAAATGTATGTACAAGAGAGGGGAAATAGGAAGAAGAAGAAGAAGAAGGAAAGTGTAGACAAAAAAGTAAGCCATGCCAAAAGGGGAATCAAGATTGGAGGTGGTTTCAATGGAGAAATAGTGTATACGCAAGCTTTGACATGTCGTTACATTATTCTTATCTAAAAGTTATGTTAGCATGGATAAACCATACAAACACCGCTCTGGTTTCCTTTCTTACTAGAAATATACATCTCTGAGTCTATGACAAAAACCCCTGTTACTAAAACTATACAGGACACAATTCTTTCCCTTTCTGCCGTCACAACTTCTTCATATGCTCATCTAAACTATGTATCTAGGCTTTTGTCTCAACAAAACTTATTCCTTCCCGTCAAAGTCACTTCCAGGTTTATGAACCTGACTTTTTGGGACTCTGACGGAGGACTATGGAAAAACTTATCGTGTCTTACCCTGTAACTTTTCAAATGGAACAAGGGCTCATATCTTTTCTTGTTTCTTTGGTAGAAACTCCTTAAATTTCCCAACGATGGTATGAGGATAAAAGTAAGAAATTATCAGTATTATCCAACTCTTTTAAGGATGAGACTACTAGAGAAATTCATTATTATTACTTATATTGCTATCATCTGCTCTTTCTCTCTCTCTCTACCTCACTCCATTGCTCTATCCTTTCTGCTCTTAAAACCGATCGTAGAGATGACCTTCAGAAGCTTTTTCCACCGACTTCACACAAATCCTCTCAAAGTCTCCCCCAGGCTACCTGTCCTTTTTTCTCATTGATAGTCAGGCCAATATAATCTAAGCGTATGAGTGCTATTCCTCCCTTTTCCCAACTCACGCTGGAGAAGAAACCCACGGAGCGAAGCACATTCCTGAGCCCTGACTCTCTCACCATTACAACAATAACAACAAATGTGACTACCTCTCAACAATACTCCTAGGTTGGCCTACCTACCGAGATTGCACAGCTACCTATAGATAACTTTAGATAGTTAGCCTGACATATGGTTTCGTATGTGAAAGGAACAAAGTAAGAAAAACCTGGAGCTTCCTTGTAAGAAGTTCGGATGTGTAATGTAAATCGTTAGATGTATCTACATTTATTGTGCATAGTAGTGAGACCGAAACAAAAGTTATTATTACGGATGACTATATTTTTGAACGCCCTACCATTGTCTGGGTTAAGTGAGTGGAGTTTATTTGAAATAATAATAATTCAATCGAAAAAGGCCAAGAACCATGGCACATACATTCTAAGCAAATGAATGGATGAATGGGAGGAAGAGGAGGGAAAATTGAGTAAAGGACTTTTGTTAGTCAAGAGTATGTACAGCTATGTAGTATTGTGTGGTAGGAGAAGAGAAAAAGTAGAGGCGAAAAGACTGCATTGCGTGTGGAAATGCCTGTCTCATTGATTTTTACAGGTAGCACACCAACCACAATTATGAGAATGTCACCTTTGACCTGGAGGTGTTAACTATGTTTAACTTGATCGTTCTCCTGTTACTCCTCACATATCATCATTCATCAGGCCCATCCATCATTTTCGTCATTTATTTTCTTACAAGACGTACTCCGCCCTTGCATACTCACAAGGAGCATGTGAGTGGAAGAGTGAGAGAGAGAGAGGAAGCCGCTAGTAGTATGAGTTTCGCTATTTAAATCTCATGACTCATATCCGCATATATATAAAAGCTATATCTTGAAATTTCAGCTTCCACAATTCCCTCCGTTGACATTCACCAAATGATTTATGCATGGAGGCTTTTTCTACGTTCTTACAAATGTAAATGTGCTGATAACTATTTATTTATGTAAGTATAATGATGATCCATAGGGTCAAGGGATACTAGTATTCTACATCATGTCATTCCTACATACAAGTTTCCATAGAGGAATTGAGCGTACATGTGTTCCCTTCGTGAGCGCTTCATTCTCATATACATAGCTTTTGAATGTTAAACTTTACCCATGACTTTCAAGAGTTGGAATTCTGCAAAGAAAAAATCCATATCTGGAATATTTCAACGACAACAAATTACACTAACTGCTTGCACGCAGCCGAGTACCACAGGAGTCTGTGAGGAAAAGGGCCTATCGCTTTTGGGAAGACAAACAAGATAGATGCCTAGAGAAATTCCTCTCTTATATTTTCTAATAGGCCCCCCAACCAAATGAAACTTCTAGGAACCGCATGAGACTATAAATTTAGCAGGAAATTTTCTACGAGAACAAAATGTCCTTAGGATTATTACATATCTAATAAGAAAAAAATACTGTGATTTACAGGAGAAGGAAAGGCTCATAAGAAATAAAAGACCGGAAAATAAATGCCGGTAGGAAATTAAAAAATAAAAACTCGTGTATAATTCCCCCAGTCTACATATAAAATACCAATAAGAATTAAATGAGAGCTGTCCGTTAAAATTGAGTAGCACTATTGAATGTCATAGGAGAGGTAGACGGCAGGTGTGTAAACGTAGAGTAAACATGTAAATTAAAAAGCACCTATAAATATCCATGCACGCTACATAGTAGTCATAAATGACGATAACACCTGAAAAAGAGCTCACCACAGCCGTAGTGGAAAAGTTAAACGGTGAATAAAAGTTTTCAACAAATTCACACACTACCAATTAATCGGAAATTATTACGTGTAAAAATCAATAGTAAGAATGTTCCAACGCCCAGAAATAGTATCGGTCTATCTATTATGCATGATTTGGGGAAATGCAACGTACATGTACACTCCCTCATGACTATAGCCTAGAGAACCTTATGCTAGAGAGCCTTGGCCCCAACAGGCATATACAACCTCTGTGGTCTCTAACAAGTCGAAAAGATTCTTAACTCTTTCCCTGATATTTTTTCATATACTACTACTACTACAACAATTATTGTATGTACACTGTAATCCTTCCTAACTCTCAGGACTCGTATGTATAACTGACGGCAATCATAATTATACTCTGGCATTTGAATACATGTGAGGCTGGATATTATGAGGGCTGGTTGAGTAGGTGCGTGTGTGCGGGGCTTGCAGTTGACTTGTAATTAGGAACAAAGAAAGAGAGTAACGTTAAAATGATGAATCGGTTGCGTGTTTATATGTAAATAGTCGATTGAAATAATGCTACTCCTCAACATTACTGAGGAACACATTCGTTCCTATGTATGCTCTACATGTCCAGTATGAAATGGAAATGAGAGCTAACTTTTACGGGTCTTATTGCCGGAACGCCATACATTACAAGGTTTTGGGATCGTACAAGTGATATCCCAGCACATGTTAATTTCATGCGTTTCTATTATTTTTCAAGTAACTGCTTGTCGTAAGGAAACTCATATTTACATTAGAATCTCTATAGGAGGTAAGACTTTTCTACACATTCAAAAACTTACGGACATTTCAAATGGCAACCCAAACCCATACACGTACGTATTTCATATGTGTGTAGTGAGTAGCAAAAGTGTAAAGTTCCAGTTACGTTACACAGCCCACGACTGGGGTCATAGGGAATTAGGGAATAAATTCAATGTATTTTCAAACACTTGCCTATATCTTCTTCCACTCTGTAACTTAAGTAAGATTTAAGTATGTTTATATATACATATATGTAAAAAGAAACCATGGAGTGTTTTAGTACTCCTTGCCATGCCTCATCTGCGTACACGTATGTGTAGTTACTCTGCGCGTATATGTATTCACAGGATACGAGGAGTAGTAGTCGATAGTAATAATAATGTGGAAAAATCATTATATATACGCATCCTCTCGCCAGTTCAATTGCATTAGGCAAATGATGTGCTCTCTCTGATTCCAAATGAATGTCAATGTGGCTCCAGAGAGCGATGAGCGCATCTTCTGTGGAAATCCAAAGACGCATTTTGTTCTTCTTGTCGCTTCTCTCTCTATCTAGTATCTCTTCTCTCTCCCTCGCACTATTAGCTCTCTTCCACTTACTATCTCTCTCTCTCTCTCAATGCTTATTATAAACTCGGAGTAAATCCACTCTCTGGCCCATAATCCTAACTTGTGGTAGCTTCTGAGCAGTGTAGAGGAGTGTGTACTAAAAGAGATTAGTTTTTGTGTCTGGTACTCTTCTCTTGTTAATACTTGTGAAATACCCTGCCATGTATTATTACCGAGTTTGGCTCTGGTTTAAGAATCATCCTCTCTCTCTCTCTCTCCCTCTGTTTAAAAACACAGAATTTCCACATTTCTACATACTATTCTTACGTACGTAATAAGTGCATATATCTGTAACAGCAAGAAGCCAAGTTCCCCATACAAATCTACATACAAAATCCACATATAATGTATTCACACATACTCCTACGTTCCAGTAACTGAGTAGCATATAAATGCATATGAAATGCACAAGGAACAAAGTGCATTGACAACCCCACAGAATGGGTTCATTTGTAGGACGATGTGTCTCTGTGTGTACGCGTACATGTAGGGAATATGAATAGTGCGTAAGTGCTCGTCAGTAGGGCTTTTACATACTACTGAGAATGTAAATGAAATCGCTCCCCCTCCACACACTTGCCAATTAACAAGCTAAATAACAGTAGAGGCGACCATAATTGTCAATGGAATCAATGAGAGTCATTTATTGGTTCGTAAGTGTCATTCGTCAATTGTGTCAGCATTTGAGCCTCTGGTGCAGTACTCAAGCACTTATTTCACTCTCTTTCTCTCTCTCTCCTCTCTCTCTCTCTATTGTCATAAGTAATAGGCATGCTAAAAGTATACACACTAAAAGTATAGATGTTTCCATGTAACAAATATATCCATATATCCACAAGACCATTCCATCGTAATGACAATGAGTCTTCCCAACTCCCCCCTTAGAGTATCTACTTCATTCAAGTCTTTGACATTCCTTGAAGTTGGCACACGCTGCTGGTGAATATTTGCAGGGGTAGTGTTCCATAGCCAAGTATTTACTCCCAGCAACGACACACCAACTCACGCCAAAAGAGAAAGGCCTAATTGAGTTACAGTAATGAAGACAATCTTTGTCTACGGCAATCAGCAAATAAACGAAACAAATATAAAATGCATTATGGAAATGAATTCAAAGATTTCCAACGGTCCACTGCCTCCTACAAATGTATGTAATTATTACGTGGTCCATATGTACACATGTAGTTCTCTTTGGAACGAGCTGAGAGAAAGAGAGAGAGCGCGCGCGAAACTAATGCTTTGCTTCTCTGCATCATTTCGACTAGGTGATTTAAATAACTTAATTATATATTCTAAAGAAAATTTACAGCAGGAGACTTTCATTATCCTTCCAACAACTTTTCCCCCTCGAGAGTATTGTATTAAAGCAAGAGTTTATGATGAGAGAGAGAGAGAAGCAAAAAAAAACTTTTAAAAGCACTCTAAACAACTACCACTTGGAACCTCCAACCTTATAGCAAGCTCTAAAAATTTTCAAAACTTGGCTTAGAAATCTTAAGCTACAGCCTCTCTGATGAAGGAGATCAAGGTAGATATGTCTAACGTGTATATGTCTAGTATTTGTTTTGAATTTGTTTATATAGTTATACAATATTTGAGATGAGGAGAGACGAGTCATTTTTTTCGACTACCTAAAAAGGTGGTAGATGCTTGGGATGCAATGGAGATGCAAGTCTCTTAAAAATGAAATTTGTTCTTAGTACAAGAGGAAAAGTTTCCGAGAGTTAGAAACCTAGTTAAGGAAAGTTTTTTTTTGTCATGGAAGGAATTAAAAAAAATAGCGTCTTAGAGTCACTTACCCCTGATGATATCCAGTATTCCAGATTGTTAGAAGCGGTTGCCGTGCCGAAAAAAATTGGGAATATGAATTCCCTGAATTAATCGCGGAGCATGAACTGCAAGTCCGTGGAGACCCGGTGGGATAATTAATTTTTTTTCTCGCTTTCCCTCTTTCTTCTGTCTGATCGTCTCACAGTCTTTTAATTTGCCGTGCAAAAGTAATCAAGTTTTTCCCTTCTCTTTTCCCCCTTTCGTTATATATGTATACCTACACTCTTATATAAACTCTCAGGGTTAGTTCAGTTTCCGGACCTATAAGAAAAACACTTTTTTCGGCAAGAATTAATACTCTAGACTTGTGCAAGATTAAAGGAACTATGTATAAGAGAGTTAGAGGAGAGGGAAAGGTAAAGCTACAAAGCTCCCTTTGTAATTTGCAAAAGTATTCCTTGGTTTTGAAGAAATTTTCATAATCGATTCGTTCTCTCTTTAATCCTTCCTTCCTCCTCTCACAACTTCTCACTGGCTACCGTAATCATAGTAATAATCCCAGAGAGTTTTTCTGTCACTTGATAGCTATTAATGAGTTTAATGATTTTTTCCGTTCTTTCTTCTTCCACCTCTTACCCTTTCAGTACATACCGAAATTTATATCCTTATTTTTGAAACACAACTACCTTCATATCTCACATCGACTAACACTTTTCTGTTGAATCCAATACACTCATATAAAATTCTCTTGTTTGCCTGCCGTTCTTGTTGTTGTTGCTGTTCCTATTACATTCACAAAGTACTTCACATGTGACAAATAGTTGTAAGCTATGTTTTTTCTCTCACATAGACTTTTTCAAATGACCCGTGAAAACTTATGTTCTGGCACAGAAGAGTAAAGGAGGTAGTGGGAATTTATATTTGATTACACATTGAACCCAGAACTTGTATATTCTTGTCAACCAGAAGAGTAATATTTTCTGGTGTCATAAATGATTTTCAAAGAGCATAGCAGATCAAGTGGAATTAAATTTTGTTGTTGAGCACATGAACTGTGTAAATCATAAAGTTAGTCAAATGTTCCATATATATATATATAAATAGTTGGGTGTATGTTCCAAGGGAGTATAACAAATGACGGTTGGGAAGATAAACGGCACGGACGTTATTTACTTTCAGCTATGGGTCCGTCTTCGTAGGTGTTCATGCAACTGTTTGTAAGTACCACGTTTGTGTTATGTGTGTGTGTGGTAAGAAGAAAGTAGTGGGTGTGTAGGTAGCACAGGTAGAACTTTATCAATGGGCTATTATTGCCAGAATTTTAGAGTAGCTTGAATCCACGCTACTGTAAATTTTGTATGGGACTGTAAGGAAGAAACTTGTAGTTTCTATCGAGTATTATAATATATGGGAATTCATAGGAAGGAGAAAGTTATTGTGAGTTTGGATGGATTCAGCCTTGCAGTATTTCCCCGTAATTTACCTCTCAAGTGTAGTTTATTACATGGAGTGGAACAAGGTGAAAGGTGGAAGTCGTTCTTGGAAAGAGAGAGAGAGAGCAAGAGAATAGCGCCGTTGACAATTTCACTATGACTTGCTTTCCTTACGATTTCACACACAGGGTTCAGTGTTCTCAAAAGCAGACGGCTGTGTGTAAATTGCACGTTAGTTGTTTCAATGTAGGGTAGGAATGGATTTGCAATTTTTACCTTGCTCTGCTTAGTCGCGTGTTTCCTCAATTTTCACTGTTTACATTGATTTTAGATATGTAGGCGAATGTGGATATTTTTTTCGCTGTCGTACACATACGCTTGTGACTTGTGTGGGTTCAGTCACTCTTTTCAGTCAGTATCACAATGTAATTGGTTAGGAAGGATGAATGGCTATTTGGGTTTTACTCGACGCCGGTACTTATGTACCTACACCTGACGGCTAGTCAGCAGTAGTAGTGAAGCCCGGAGTAGAATAATTGAGTAACTTTGGTTTTTCGAGTAGTATTTGATGTTGCATGGAAGAAGAAATTCCTACTGTAATTTCCTTGTTGGGCTGACAACTCTTGGTAATTTTGGTTGAATGACATATGGGACAGACGGGAGACACTTTAGATCCAGTCGACACATGATGATGAGTTCATGTTCATATGTGTAGAGGAGTAGAGCCAGGGCTTGTAGTAGAATATTCACGGGAGAATGTGACGAGTAGTCAAGCGACTGGGTTGTAGCGATGACGAAACTTTGTAGCAAACTAATTTAGCAATTTCTCTATTACGCTGTTATGTTTGAGAGGTATAAAAAATGCTGAGTGTATTACTCAGGGTTTTAGATGGCTGAGGTATATGGCAGTTGTTCCTCGATTGTATTCTCTTCTTCTGATTATTTATGTATTTTGGAAGGAGAAGGCAAGGGAATTATGGTACGTGTGTGTGTTCCCGGACAACACAACAATGGTAATGATGCTCCTGTGAGGATGATTACGATGCGATGATGATGATGATGATGATGATGGTTGGAATGAGTGAGAGAGAGAGAGAGAAGCGTATTTGTCGTTTGATAAGGGAGCATCCGCTTCTCATCCGTTCTTGCTCTTGTTACTTTGTCAAATCATACTTGAAGTAATTATATCTCCTCATATCATAAGTTTTGAGCTTCTCTTCCATTCTCTATAGAAATATATTTCCTTCTGTTGGTTTCGTTCCTGCTCCAAACACTTGTACCCTTCAGCTTGTGTATGATATGGGCGAAGTCTTAGGCTGGAGTCACTTTATAAGGGATTGTTATAAAATGTACGTACGTATAGCTACGTATCCTCTGGTTTCCAATTGAATTCACTACTTGACTCTTACATCAATGATGAATTAGCATCACGCTCCTTCGCCATTCTCATTCATTTATAATTCCCCTCATTTTACCACAGACTCATGGTTTCTCTCTCCGCAGAGCAGTAGTAGTGCTCTCTTGCAATCTTTCAATTTGATTTCCGAATTCCCTTGTTCTAAGATCGTCTGTCTCTCTCTCTATACTGCCTGGTACAGTTGGTCTCTCTCTCTTTGAGTTAGGATTAGGGGGCGCGAAAATGGACGAGAATGATGAATCTTTCCGTGAGCAGGTTGAGCTATGCCAACTCCTCTGTCATCCAAGCCCCTGTAACCAACAAGCAACATTTCATTTGAGACAATTAAACTGATGAATATTTTCTACACTAAATTACCCATATAGAAACAAAAAAACCCTACACCACTCATTTCCACTGCCAATCCCTTTGTCACACACTGATTTTACATTTATTCTACAAAAAAAAACACAACTTGGCTCTGCCAATGTGTTCTCAGGCTTTGACTTCCTCCTAGAATTTTCTAGGATAGTGTTCGTAATTATTGTGATGTTTAACAGACAATTTGTAGTGGCACTATATTGTAATAAGGGAAGGGGAAGTAAATTAAATTCTGCCAGGAGAGGAGTGTGAGGAAGATTAAGGGAAATAGTTAGAAAACTAAGGAACATTTATCCTCGTAAGTACTTACAGCTTTCCTTCCTTCCCTAATGTACTCCATATTACATTTGGGAAATAAGCCGTGAAGCTTGCACAGTTCTCATGAAATGATTTTTCTTGACTTGTTAGTCTGCACATTGTAGTAGTAGTAGTAGTGGTATTAGTAGTGTGACATACAAATACAAGTACAAAGGTATATGTAATGTGGAGGACATGCCTGGACTTTATATTACTATGTGCATTTCAAATGTAGGTTTACGTAATAAAGGGAGAAAATGTACTTGTGCCATTTTTCCATTTCCTCCTTCAACGAAAAATTCGAAATTCTGAGGCAGAATTCCAACAGTTTATGAGCATTGACTGGGAAAATGTTACATATATGCGTAGCATTAGTTTCAAAGGCTCCATTACATATCATGGTTGGATTCGTAAAGTAGTAACCGTCAAAGATCCAATGGTATACGATGGACCGACACATGACATACTTGCATGTCCATGCATTAAGGCCCCCTTGTCTATGGTTCTTTGGGAGAAACAATGTGATGACGACACATACACCAACACATCTCTTGCTTTGAATGAAATGAGGCAAGAACCAACATGGAATATATTAAGTTGAGCACTATGCTCTTCGTAATCAGCCCCAGTTTGGATGTTCTTCTTTCAATTCACTCTCTCTTTCTCTCCATACATATGTCCTGTCTGAATGAAGGAGAGAGAATAGGAATTCTGGAGAGTTTTTCGAGGCGAGAGGGAAGCCATTGAAGTAGAATATTTATTTGCCTCCGATCCCATTTGACATGAGGAATGAAATGTTAAACGGATGGAAATCACAGAGCAATATGTTAAAGCCTGCCGCAGCTTGAAAAAGGTATCATTTAACTAAACTGGAGATTGGAACTTAAGTGATTCTAAGATAAGAGACTGAGTTGGTACAAATGACAATATGCTACAGCTCCCGTGCATTTAGACCATCCTTACGTTTCCAAGCTCACAGAGGTATCTTTGCAAATCAAGTGTATATTATATATATGTGTGTGTGTGTGCGTGTGTGTGTGTGGAGAAATGAAATGAAGAGGAGCTATCGTCCGTGTCCGTAATTGCGTCTGCTCCTGTCTCTCTCTCTCTCCTTGTACAAGTGAAGTTTCAAATGCAGCGAGAAGAGTGAGAGAGAGAGATACTGTCAGAAAGGATATTTTTACTTCCCCACGTTTATATATATATACATACGGCAGTTGTATTTGCATGGCATACTTGTGGTATGGAGGTTTGACGAGTAAAAGCATTTTAGGAGTAGGAGAGTTTTAGAGAGTGAGACAGGGAGCGGGAGGATAAGAGAGATTCGGTTAAGAGAGAACGGTTGGAGACAGAAAGGAAATGTGAAGTAATCCTTCTATGCATTTTCATCTCACGAATCAACCCACCAACAGACAGTCAGCTTGAAAGAATCATCATAAAATGATGACAAAAAATAACCTTGCTACATACACAAAGGCGTATCAGCTTGCTCTTCACTACTTCCCTATCATCTTCCTTTACTACTACGCATATATGTATATACCTTACTCCAACCAAAGTACGCACATCAATTCGTGCAACTTTCTTCTTCCCTTCCCATCTCTACAATATTCTCTCTCCTGATAAAAATTCTCGTTACCTTCCCATATAAATGTCAGATTCCTCTATAGGACAAAGCTATACATGTACAACTATATAAGAAATTTCACTCTGTTCCATCTGACAGTATAGAAATTTACTATAGAGACTAGGTGTTCCTGGCAGTATCCGCCCCTTCCAACTAGCACACGCAGCAATAAGGCACGCAGGTAGTAGTGAAACTTTCCTCCCTGTCAGATGAATGACGGACAGACGGTTATGCTTTACAAATTACTCCAACTCTTCGTCCCCCTTTTTCCATAAACTACATGCACGTACATACCCCACCGACAACATCAGTCTGCCATTATGTATTCACAAATTTAGCCGTACCATGGATTTAAAAGCTCCAAATACATAAGTAGCATAGCATGTGAAATAGCGAGACAGCGAGAGACCGGAGCTATGAGTATGTAAACAATAGAGAAAACCCCTAAAATGTTTTGGTAAAATAAAAACCATCCGACGAAATCTCCATGTATAAAATTCTAGTAAAATACTTACTCCTACAAATATCTACCTACCCAGCCACTATTGTCAACAATACACGAGGCCAGGATGAAGCGTCAATATTTATGTACACACATATGAAAGGCATGTGTAGATTTTTCTCGAGCTAGAATAAGCTTGTATGGGTGTATTACCAGGGTAAAGAAGTTGAGAGACCTCAATAAAATGAAGCCTCCGTCTGGGACTTATGAGTGAGCGTATATATGTGTGTGTGCTTGCCACATGACTACTACTACAACTGGAAGTGAAAGGAATGAGACGAACAATTACTGAAACATGTGCTCACAACTAGTCCCTGTAAAATGAGATGGGCATAAAAACCCGGGAAAACATAAGACGAAAAAAAACAGACGGAGACACACAAGCTGAGATAGTGAAGTGAGATTGGGCGGGAGAGAGAGAGAGAGAGAATACCACTAAATGTGAGTAATTCGAGTACTCACGACTCTTTTCTTCCAGATACCTACACCATAGAATCAACAGATATGTATAGGAGAGAAATTATTGTACTAGAACTTGCAAGACACATGGTGGGATGAGGAGATACGAAGAGTATTGTATTTATGAAATGTGTACAAAATGACAAACTATTGGGAAATCAGAATCAAGCTTTTTCAAACATGTGAAAGCTTATACTATAGCGAAGGATGAGTAGACGCGAGTGTGTGTATGTGTGGAAAAATCCGACTCCGTCCCAATGACAGATATTTGAGGGAAAATTTATGGATTTGTAGGGAACAAGTCCACATGAAGAATAATGTATTTCCCTTGGTTTTTTGTCTCTCTCAAAGTATCTTTTATATATTCTAACTCTAAAATCTCTGTGTGGGTCGAGAAGTAGGGAGGAAGTTGGACGTGAGTTTACATTTATTACACTTACTTGCTCATCTCATCCGTCAATAAAGATGGTGAAGGGCTTTATAGTAATTTTCATTAGAATTTCCTACCCCTTTAGTGACCATATATAATATGACTAAGTTTAAATCCAAAGGTTTGCACGCACGTTCCAATCCATGCTGGGGCCTCGTAGTTTTTAAGTATATCGTCTATAGTTTTTAGCAATTACCATCCCGCAATGGTCATGTTCACATTCGTAGCCCCTGTAATAGAACCAGCCTTAATGGTACGAATGGCTATGATCATATATATGATGTTTAAATACATTATGGCAAGATGTACAAGTTTAACTAGGAGAATTGGAGGGTTGTAAAAGTTAGTGAAAAAAATATCTTGCTCACTAATGGCCAGATTTTAAATTTTCATAAGGGGCCATAAAGTATTGAGGTAACCAAGGTCATTACTCCTCATAAATAATTGTCAAATAAAAAGCATATATACATTTATTGACCACGACGTTGTCCACGGCCACCGCCACATTTTTCTCCATGTAATTATAACATTAGCTCTTGCACTCGCATCAGCATCTCTCCTTCACACATGGGAGAGACGGGTTTGGGTCCGAACCAGCAGCTCTCTCTCTCTCTCTCACTAACAATGGACATCTCCCATCCGTACATACGTATTTCCATGCATACTCATAAACATTCTCTCAAGACTATAAATACACAGAGGAGTGAAGGCCTATTAGGAACATGGATGGGAAAGTAATAAAATACATATGGACGACGAGCCATTTGAGTCATTCTGCGGTTTCATGTGTAGTACTACTCCTCCTCGTAAATTTACCATGATGGGTACTCGCTAATAGTATAGAGTTAGCAAAGGAGGAACATGTCTGTAAATACAATTTATTTTATTATTTTACAATTCCTATTTAATTTGGCAGCAGCCACATTTTTCCATGGCAGCAGCCACATTACTCAGTACGGCAGAATTTAAGTGTAGGACGACAACTTAAAAGTCCTGGTACTCAACCCTTTCTCTCTCTCTCTCTCTCTCTCTCTCATTGTCTCCTTCGACTTATCTGGAGTCTGGTAAAAATCCAGTCGGAGAAGAAGAGAGTGTGAGGCAGAAAAAGACAGAGTTTTAACCTTAACGGAGTGAGTAGACACACACCGCTAGGCCTCTACAACAAGTCCAAGTAATTTACTGGCCATCACATCACTGCGAGTCCATCCTCATTGCGAAAAAAACTTGTGATAGAGTACTTTGACGTTTTTTACAACTCATTCCAATAGAAACTTTAAGGGTTGTAAACACATTTATATTTTATTATATTTCTTGTTTTGTAGCCCTTTATCTCGGAGCTGTAAACTCCCGTAACTCTTTTTATTCCAAGACATGTCCTTTTCCCTTGGATTTTTTCCTCACTTAAACCTCCTATCTCCTCCTACCCTTTCCCTTTGCTCAATATCACAACAATTTAATCTTGTCTTCCTCCCCAGCTCACAATTTTTATTATCTCCCTAACGTGTATCCATGTACATGTGTATAACCTGCATTCCTGTAAATTAACTCTCAATCGCAATCAGAGATTCAGATAAAAATGAGCGAAACCCACAAAAATATGGATTTAAAAAAGGGAGAGTGCTAAAACTAAGCCGGATCTTGGGGTACGCTAACTTTCCCGGAGTGTCAAAAGCAGAGTGGAGGAGGGAAAGTACACATGTTTTACATGTTTACACCTTCCTGGGGAGACGGACGGTAGTAATGAGGAAGCCTTATGAATTCTTGAGAGCCCAATGTACATGTACATGCGTATTAGCCAAGTAGGTCCAAGACCAAAGAGACCGATTAATTATACGCAATTTATAATTCCACCCCGTTAAATAACCCAGCACCGGCCCATTTTTCTCATAGCACACCATATTTACTCAAGAAAAACAAGGCGAGCCTTTGTCAGCAAGGGAAATGGAACAATGGGGAACATGTGGGAAAATCTACTTAGCTTCTCCTAGCTTATTAACTACAGTTGCATGCTAAAGAGAGAGAGAGAGAGAGAGAGAGAGAAAAGTGTTACTTCTCCATACAGGAAAGCACTGCATGCATGGAAGTACATAGGAAAATTGTGTCGGAAATTTTAGCATATGGATTGCCGTATGTTCGTGGGGACCGTAGGTTAACATAGAAGTATGTACATAAGTTCGCGTTATTCGTGTAATCCGAAGTATTTCGAGGTTATGTTTATTTTCGTGCTTTACATTTAACGTTAAAATGTATGGAGAGGCGAACGACCGGTTATTTTTATGGACCCTGTGTGAATAAGGGTGTACGTATACGCGACCTAGCAGGAGGAGCCCGCAATCCAAGCTTAGCTATGTGTGTATGTGTAGTGTGTATTTTGTATGTGTGTATATGTGTAAGTGAATGAGTGTGAGAGAAGAGTCGAGGGCCCATGCATTTCCCTATCTTAGTCCTCTCCTCTTCCTCCCACTGCAATGTGTTTTGCAGGAGGCGTCCATTTTCGCGTGCTTAAGGATAGGAAGCGGCATGCTTCTATATAAAGCCGGCGTGCTCCATGCTCCAGACCGCTCATTCTCCGTGTGTTACCTTCGCGAGTAGACGTGTAATTGCGTATAGAGATTTTCGTGTATTTTGTTACTCTGTTGAATTGAGTATTTGTTTTCGGGTTAATTTATCGAAATAAAGTAGGATTTTAGTCCTTTACGTATAACTCGAATTTTGGAGAACTTGTCGGCCGTTTTATTGCATTTTTGAGTCATTTCTGCGTTATTCGAGGAAGTTACGCCATTTTACGAAGTCCGCGAGGCATTGCTACTTCCAGCATACAGTATTCCGAAGGTTATTTCGTGTGGTATCATTTTTTTAATATTTCTCATTATTATTACGAGGAAGTTATCGTGCATTTTGTATCATTTATCTGGACTCACATTTTTACGTAAATTTTGTGCTAAAGGATACCCGTGTGAGTCATTTCAAGTCACGCGCTGCCCCGGCCGTGTACTAGTATAATTAGTTTACTGATTGTGAGCTCTGTTGTATCAGACGTTGTGTAATAATAATTACAAGTTTATCCGTGAGTTTTTAGGAGACTTGGAAGTCATAGCTATTCGAAGTATATCGAGTTGTCAGTAATAATAACTAATTTA
>JAQFXU010003518.1:0-15988 GCA_034693705.1 Spatulosminthurus flaviceps | reverse complement strand
CGGATCTTACCGGGCCTATTACGGCATGATAGAGGCACATATCAACCCTATGGTTCAAATGGTGGAAAGTCCTCCCAGTACACTAACATTTTTTGGAAAAAAAGGATTTTCCAAAATTTTGGACTTATTCCAGTTTGATTCTAAAGTCCTCATATATTTAAACTCATCCTGAAATCTTATGTAGGTTATATCCTTGCAGTGCTGTCCACAAACTATTCGCACTTATATAAACTCACCAGGAATTCATACGTGGGTGTACTCACTCAGGAAGTCTATCGTTCAGCTCCGAAATCCCACGTAGCTCGGTCAAGCGTTAATTAAACATGGGTAAACCTCCTTCTCACAGGAACTTTATATAATACATACATAAGTGTGTACATAAGTAGTCATGGCCAAGGAGGTTTACTCAGCTTTAATTAACACTGGTCCGACTTACATGGTAATTTCGGAGCTGGACAATGGACTTCCTGGAGAGGAAACCCACGTATGAATTCCTGGTAAGTTTATATAAAAGTGCGAATAGTTTGTGGAAAACACTCCAAGGAGAAAAACCTCACGTAAGGATATTTAACTCGAATGTGCGGAAGAATTAAAGGAATGAGACTATGAGACGTAAATTTTAAGCAATTTTCGTATTTTCTAGTTGACTAACAATAAGTCGCCAAATTTTGCAACCATTTCTTTGGCCGCCATCTTGGCACCCCCAGTCCAAAATACGTTCCTACAACCCCTGATCTAGAACCTTGTTAGGGCTATATATACGTCAATCTCAAGACGTAAGAGCTAAATATAAAGAGTTCATTTCCTCTTGGTTGATATACTGCCGGTAATTGTACTTTACTCCCTGGATTATATAAGCGAAAAGCATAGTTCTTTATAAGCAAACCAAGGATTATCATTATTGTAAATGTTGAAGAGAGCTTGAGAAAAAGCACAGAAGTGATGATTCCCTGTACGGAACATTCTTCAATCAAATAAGCGACTCTAAAAAGCGGTACAACTTTTCCCAATATTTGAGGTTTTTCTTTATAATAATAATAACATTCGTACACAGGTTGATGAGCCTTAATGTCCCATCATACTTAGCCCCACTTGATTTTTTGATTGGATATTCCCTGAAAATGTGACAATTCATTTCAGGTTGTTCTAACTAAAAATGTTTTTTTTCATTTAAACGAGACGGAATTTGAAAGGATCAACGAACATGAGAAAAAAGGTTTGTCCAAGGAAAACATCAGTGTCGACGATTGGGATTATTTTTGGAAATGATTGTTTTCCCATAAAGAAGAAAGAAGAATTCCTTGTGGAAAATTATATATATATAACCCCAATTAAGTTTGTTGATTGGACGTATCGGGAATTCGTGCCAAAATTTTTCGTGTTGATCTAACCTGAATATTTTTTAATTGAAAATAATGGAATTTAGCACTATACTACACGAAAATTAATTGGATCTTTAGGAGGCTTTGGAATTGAAGCAGTCCAACACTCATGAATATTTCAACCCCTGTAAATAATAATTTTAGTGTTGTTTAAGGTTGCCGAAGGAAAACATACACTGGGGAAGACTCTTGTTATTTTTGATTTTATATTTCGGGATGACCTACGTAAATTGAATTTTAGAGTAGCTTCTATTTACACAGAGAATTTAATTGGATTTTTATAGGCGGCTTTATAATTGAAGTATAGACCAACTCTCGTGAATCATCAACCTCTGCTCCGTACATTCCTGTCATCAGCAGTGCAGTGATGGAAAGCGGAAAATTGTCAGCCAAGTTTCAAAACCAGAATTTTTTTCTGACATACAGATTTAGCTGCATTTAGTCTAAAATTCGCAGTTCCTTCTAGTACTGTAAAATAGTAGATTTTGGCTAGAATTTGGCTCCACTTGTTCAAGCTTCCCTCACCTCGCTACGATAACATCTCCTATTCGAAGAACCCACCATGCTTTCTCAATATGAACTTCGGATGAATTACTGGAATTTGAACTTCATTTCAAAATTCCGCCTTCTCCCGTTCCATTTCAATGCTCAAACCGGGCAGTCCACACCCGTGGGTAATGGATGGCAAACGAGGGTTTTTACAATCCGCGTCCATCTTTTCTTAGCTTGTTTGCTATGGAAAATTGGGAGACTCATTGAGTCAGTTGTGACCCCGGAGCTTTTTGTCCTAAGGAATTTCGGAGTTCATGTCATCTCAACAGCACTCGGCTCAATGGTTTTCTATCAGCTGAAATTCGTTTACGATAAAAAGTACGAGTGCTGCTTCCTCGTGAGTCAGCTCCACAAAAACTTGCCAACGACGACTCGAGGTATTGTATACAGTGATTACCCTTTAAGCCGGCCCCCTTTAAGCCGGTTTTTCGCTATTTCGGTCGATGGTAAAAGGTCCCTCCAAATTCATATTAATGGGTAGGCAATTCGATAAGCCGGCCCCTCGATAAACCGGTCAAATTTTTCGGTCCCATGAAGGACCGACCTAAAGGGTTTTTACTGTAATTATAGTGGATAAAATAAGCCTTATAGTTTTAGTGTCAAGAAAACGTTTTCTCTTATGAGGAAAACATTTTCATCTCAAAGACAAAGTTTTCTTGGTGCAGTAAAAATTTGTAAGCAAGGAGGAGTTTAATGCGTAAAAAGGTCTAATTATTTAAAGGTACATTATTTTGTATTTGTACGCGTAGCTTTCAGCTCCGTTTCAAAATTCTCTCTCCTGGAGTTGATGATAACCGGTTTCCCATTGGCTATGTGCGAGGCTGGAGCTGCGATGGTCCTCATAAGCTTCTACGATCCAAAAGCTTGTCAGTATTTGTATTCGGCTTTGCCTGAGAATATGCAAACGTCATGGAGCTTGGGGGCATTGATGATTGTAGAAATGTGGTTCGTGGGGGAGCAAATCAACTCAATGCAGTGGTGTGGCTATGTGCTGCTCTCATACGTGGAAGTACACCTCGCGGAGAAGACTTTGGGCAACATGAAAAACCAAATCAAGTAATTCGTTTCACCCATAAGAAACAAATTAATTTCATAATTTAAATTTTTCAAAAACAGCTGATAAAATAAACTATGATCCCGTGTGTAGGTCAACTCCAATGAGTCACTCAGAACTGGAGGGCTTTTGCAAGGATTTGAGGAAGATTTGGATTGAGGTGAAAATTTACAACGACACGTTCTCTAACTTGAATTATGTCGTCAAAATGGCCGACCTTCTGGTTGCTATTTGTGGACTCTTCGCGGGCATCCGGTGTTTCTCTAAATCACCATTGCTTGCAATGTGCTATACGTTCTTGGGAGCTTATGCAGCGTTAGCATTCAGTTTCATATATGGTCATTCTTTCGTAGCGAGAGAAGAAGGGCAAAGCATCAAAAAAATACTGAGGGTTGAGGCCTTCAAGTCACGGAACACTTCGATGAAGCACTATTACGTCAAATCGTTGGCCGCAATTCCTGATTTCTCGATCCGGGCGGGAGGTTTCTACATTTTGAGTAAATCCGCAACCCCTGAGTTCGTGGGTTACGTTCTCACTCAAGTTTCCAGCTTGCTACTTACATTTTAATGGTGCATTTCTTCTAGCGTTTTAGGCTAGATCCACAAATAAGTATCCACAAGGGATTTTAATAATCCAAAATCGAATTAATACGATTGGGCCGCTTTATCACCTTTTATAATAATATTTCGAATCAATAATAATTTTTAGAAAATGTAATAGAATTTTGTACACCAATCATTTCGGACATTGCATTTGTACTTTAATTATTATGTTGCAGTAGAAATAATTTGAGTAAATTTTTAAGTTTTATATATTATCTGGTTAAAATGTAATTTCGGGACCAAAATCTGTTCAGGTCAATGGCGATTTATGAGTTCGAATTCTAATTTAATGGCTAAAAATGTTTTTGAACGTAAAATCTCGTTTGCGGTAAATTGTATTACGAACCTTGAATAAATCCGAGACCATTTGCTGCTACGCTATTGGAGCTTGTCGTATTTGCTTGATATATTTTAGCTGTTTGGTAAAGTGGCTCTCCAAAACTTCTTTTCATTCAAATTGTTTGAAGCGGTGCGTGTAAATTTTCTTATTATTTACATTCATCAAAAGGGCTACACGCTGTTTCCACGATGAGGTCTCAAATCTTATTTCAGTATCCATACCGGTGAGCCGGTTAAGTGCAAGACTTGCGACTATATCAAACCTTTCGCAGCAAAGACTTAGGAAAACACGACCATGATTCTCAGGGCTCATCATTACGTCAATGTGCGTTGTGCTACAAATTTTGTAAGGGTAAAGGTAAAGGTGCTCCAGAACGTCATATCCGTGACCACACGGGGGAGATGCCATTTAAATGCAAGTTGTGTGGTAAGAGCTTCATTTCACCCAAAGGTATGAAAAATTGCATTCAGAAACATACTGGAGAAAAACCTTTAAATGTACACTCTGACCGTACAGAAAAAGAGTTGCAAATTGGGAAGCCCCAAATGATATATGTCATGAAAGGGAGGAAAAGTTGAAGTCTCGGTTTTGTATACTTTCTCTTCCCGAAGAAATGGGCAAATACTTTGGCATAAGCAAATAAGGGACCATGGATCTGCGATAGTTTCCATCGTATCTAATTACGATTCCGGATGAATACCTTACTCTTCCCAAAACTTGGAAAAACAACGTTTGACTTTGTTGTTTACATATGTACGTATGGTCTTGAAAACTCAATGTACGGGGGTGCTAGTTGTGCATGGTTTGTACCCCCCCCCCCTGACTGCGCCTGATTTCATTAAAACGACTTCCACTTCATTTGCGTCTTCACCGGAGTTAATATCCTGCAAAGTGTTTACGTTTATGCCTGACATTTAAATTTCAAAAGTGGTACATACTTATGTACTTGGGCAATTATTTTATAAGCAATACATTTATAATAATTACAAATAGCCTTAAAAAGTTGCCTTAAAAGGCTTTTTATTTAATGGGAAGCTATTGTATACATAGGTTAGAGCCAGGAATTGGACTTTTTAAATGGCTCCCATGAAATTATAAATGGCTGCAATGACATTTTGAATGACTGAACAATTTTATAATTATTATAGATACTGCCTGTTCTGTTCTATAGTTACATACGGTTCTTTCCATAACAGTTAAGCGAGCGAATGCAATCACATTCGTCACATTGGCTTGTTTCTACTCGCCCAGTAGTAGAGCGTGATTAGGAGCAATACATTATTGTAAATGTTGAAGAGAGCAGAAGCGAGATTGGGAAAAACACAAAAGTGAGGATTCTCCGTACGCAACTTCCTCTCTAAAACTGTCTCCCTAAAAGCCACACTTACAAGCGGTACAACTTGGGAACAACTATGCTTTCTCAGCACGAACTACGAATGAATTACTGGAATTTGAACTTCATTTCAAAATTCCGCCTTCTCCCGTTCCATTTCAATGCTCAAACCGGGCAGTCCACACCCGTGGGTAATGGATGGCAAACGAGGGTTTTTACAATCCGCGTCCATCTTTTCTTAGCTTGTTTGCTATGGAAAATTGGGAGACTCATTGAGTCAGTTGTGACCCCGGAGCTTTTTGTCCTAAGGAATTTTGGAGTTCATGTCATCTCAACAGCACTCGGCTCAATGGTTTTTTATCAGCTGAAATTCGTTTACGAGAAAAAGTACGAGTGCTGCTTCCTCGTGAGTCAGCTCCACAAAAACTTGCCAACGACGACTCGAGGTATGTATTGTATATAATTATAGTGGATAAAATGCGCCTTATAGTTTTCTCTTATGAGGAAAACATTTTCATCTCAAATCCAAAGTTTTCTTGGTGCAGTAAAAATTTATAAGCAAGGAGGAGTTTAATGCGTAAAAAGGTGTGATATTTTTGTATTTGTACGCGTAGCTTTCAGCTCCGTTTCAAAATTCTCTCTCCTGGAGTTGATGATAATCGGCTTCCCATTGGCTATGTGCGAGGCTGGAGCTGCAATGGTCCTCATAAGCTTCTACGATCCAAAAGCTTGTCAGTATTTGTACTCGGCTTTGCCTGAGAATATGCAAGCGTCATGGAGCTTGGGGGCATTGATGATTGTAGAAATATGGTTCGTGGGGGAACAAGTCAACTCAATGCAGTGGTGTGGCTATGTGCTGCTCTCATTCGTGGAAGTACACCTCACGGAGAAGACTTTGGGCAGGATGAAAAACCAAATCAAGTAATTAATTTCATCCATGAAAAAAATTTGTTCCATATGTAAAATAAAAGTAAAAAATTGTTGATTGTCGACTAATGCTTGTTGTTTAACACCAAGGAGTCATTCCGAACTGGACGGCATTTGCAAGGATTTGAGGAAGATCTGGATTGAGGTGAAAATTTACAACGACACATTCTCTAACTTGAATTATGTCGTCAAAATGGCTAACCTGCTCGCTGCTATCTGTGGACTCTTCGCGGGCATCCGGTGTTTCTCTAAATCACCATTGCTCGCAATGTGCTATACGTTCTTGGGAGCTTATGCAGCGGTCGGGTTCAGTTTCATATACGGCCATTCTTTCGTTGTAAAAGAAGAAGGGCAAAACATCAAAAAAATTCTGAGGGTTGAGGCCTTCAAGTCACCAAACACTTTGATGAAGCACTATTACATCAAATCGTTGGCCGCAATACCTGATTTCTCAATCCGCGCGGGAGGTTTCTACATTTTGAGTAAATCCACAACCCCTGAGTTTGTGGATTACGTTCTCACTCAAGTTTCCAGCTTGCTACTTACATTTTAATGGTATATTTCTGGCGTTTTAGGCCTACAATTACAAGTATAGTAAGTAAGTATGTTTTTTGTGGAGTTGGATGTACTAGTGCTACTTTACTCACTGCATTGTCCCGGGAGTGATTTGTAATTTGGCTCAAGGAAAGGGGTTGTTTCCCACTGGGTTTTTCCCCTGACCGCTCAGACCTAATACCGCTTGTGCGAGGATTATTCCTCATAGATATATAGGGTTAACCATTGAAACTGTGTAACTGAATTGAATAAAGGCTTAAGATGGTTGACAACTCTGTTAGACCTTCGGGTATGAATCGGAGTATAAACCCCTACTTTTTTTTTACTCACTGCATTGTAGCAAATAGGGAAGGGATTTTAATAAGCCAAAATTGAATTCATACAATTTAAATTAATTTGTACGAATTGGGTAGATTTGTCACCTTTATTATTATTATTTCGAAACAATAATAATAACGGTTACGAAATGTTATAAAAATCTGTACACCATTTATTTCGGACCTTGGATTTTTCCTTGAATTCTATTGCATTATTAGAAGTAATTTCAGTAAATTTTTAAGTTCAGTATTATTTGGGTAAAAACTAATTTCGCAATAAAAATCTACTCGAGTCAATGATGATTTATGAGCTAGTATAATTTAGTAGGCATAAGGTTTTTTGAACGTAATGACGTAATCTTTTTTCATGTAATGCAACAATAATTATTATTATTATCTTCATCCTGTCCCTATAATATTAATGATGATCCAGGGTAACAGGCATTCCGGAACCAGTATGTAACATAAGGGGCGGTTATAAGGGTTAAGGTCAATTTACCCTGAATAAAATAATTATTATATCCTTGCAAAAGGTTAGCACAAGTTAAAAACCATTTGCAGGCTAGTCCTCGGTTTCAAAGGACGTCTTCCCTCTGGACAAAATCAGTATGTAGTTGTTATTTTGACATAGTAACTACCTCACCACCACGGGTGCAGTGGAATAAAATCGTACATCTAGCAGATCAACACAGAGTGGAAGAAGCTGGTGAGACGAATTTAGAGTCAGTATGAGTACTAGTAGAGCAATTTTTCATCTCTTGAGATAAGGTTAAAGAAAATATTGACCACGTAGGTTAATGTTATTACCAACATTTCACTACACATATTGACATTAGATGTACATACATATATATATGTATACATATAAGTATATAGATTACATGTTGATTTTGTCTTGAGTGCAGGGGGTCTGAAAATCCAACAAGCAATTACTTACATAGTCTAATTGCCTATCTCTGTTCGTAAAGTACAGAATAATAAATGTACTCCAGAACCTCCGCATCAACTTATTCATGCATGGAGGATAAGGTTGAGCGTAATAATAAAGTCCTAGGCTTTGGTATCTCCATAGGCGTAACTCTATTTATTTAACTGTTATATCTTATATTTGCGGTTGTTTTGTATCATCTATAAAACCCGGGTACCTTCAAATTACAAGCAGCCGGAAGGGATGGCGGTCTCTTCTAAGACAAATGAAGGAAAAACATATGAATAGTTTAACAGCCCGTGTTTCCAGTAAACTAACTTCCATGTAGTCTTTAACCCGAATCCTTATCCAGGTAATGTAGAACCTTGTAAGGGTTATGTTAATATGTATCATGACATAAGACCTAAATATATACATAGAATAATTCATTTCCTGTTGGTTGATATTGCGGGAAATTGTAAATAACTCCCTGAGCAAGAACTAGTATATACTCTAAGAGTTCTTGAACCAGACTAAGGATTATCATTTGCAAAAGCAGCAATAATAGTATTAAGTTACATCTTCCTCGTCGTTGATGATCATACAAAGGACTGGGTACGTCCAGCTACATTACATGTAAAAATTTGTGGTTGGAGGGGGGGGGGGGTTTGTCAAGCTTCTCCGTCTCAGAGACAGTTTCTGTTCAATTTACATAAGTATTTATTGCAAAAAGTCCTCCCTATTTTCCTCTACCAATAATCCTCTAACCTAACATCAAAGGATTTAAACAATTCAAAATGCTTTCTCAATACGAACTTCGGATAAATTACTGGACTTTGAGCTTCATTTCGAATTTCCATCTTCTCCCCTTTCATTTCAACTCCGAAACGGGGGAGTCCACACCCATTGGGAATGGATTCCAGATGAGGATTTTTACACTCCGTGTGAACCTATTCTTGGCTTGTGTGATGTATAAAGTCGGGAGACTCATCCAGTCCCTTGTGACTCCCGAGCTCTTTGTGTTAAGGAATTTTGGGGTGCATCTCATCGTGGCAGCACTCGGCTCCATGGTTCTCTATGAGCTGAAATTCGTTTACGTGAAAGGGACTCAGTGCTGCTTTCTGGTGAGTCAGCTCCATAGAGGATTGCCAACTACGAAGCGGGGTATTTTGTAGAATTATCATCATTATTATTATTATTTATTCCTTTTATGGTCAGCTTCTTCTGTGACTCAATTATTATCTCGTATTTTTTGTGTGTAATAAATTTCAAATATTTTATGTGTTTTTAAAGTTTAATGTATTTGTACGCTTAGTGTTCGGTTCCATTTCAAAATTCTCCTTCCCGGAGTTGATGATAATTGGCTATCCCTTGGGCATATCCTGGACTGGAGTCTCTATGATCTTGATAAGCTTTTATGATCCAAAAGCTTGTCAGCTATTTTACTCGGCTTTGCCTGAGAACCTGCAAACGCCATTGAGCTTGGGGGCATTCATGCTTGTAGAAATATGGTTCGTGGTGGAATCGGTGAGCTCAATGCAGTGGTGTGGCTATGTGCTGCTCGCATATGTGGACGTGCACCTAACGGAGAAGACTTTGGGCAATTTGGAAAAACAAATAAGGTATTGAGTTTCAACCAAAAACTAGATTCCCCTAATTTTGATTTCGCTAAAACATAAAAGTTTAAACAGATTACATTTTCACTACACCTTTTGTAGATCAGCTTCAATGAATAATCATTCAGCATTGGAAGGATTTTGCAAGGACTTGCGAAAGATCTGGATTGAGGTGAACATTTACAACGACACATTCGCCAATTTGATCTATGTGGTCAAATTGGCTATGCTCCTCGTTGCTATTAGTGGACTCTTCATGGGTGTCCGATGTTACTCTAAAACACCCTTTCTAGGAATGTGCTATTACTTTTTGGGAGTTTATGCCACGGCCGTATTCATTGTGATATTCGGTCATTCTTTCGTTGCCAAGGAGGATGGGCAAAGGATCAAAAAAGCACTGATGCTTGAGGCCAAAAAGCTGTCAAGCACGTGGATGAAATTCTATTACGTCAAGTCACTCACGGCTATCCAAGATTTCTCAATCAGGGCAGGACAGTTCTATATTTTGGAAAATTCCGCAACCCCTGAGTTCGTGGACTTTGTGTTCAAACAAGTTTGCAGCTTGCTTCTTACTTTTTGATGGCAATTTATTAGCGTTTTAGGCTTGCTTGCAAAAATGTATGTAAATTTAGATTTAATGTAATTATTTGGTAGAAAATCAAAGTAGAAAATCTATTAAACTCTGAAAAACGATATCTTCTCCAATCTGACTTACATCATCAAATTGGCTCTGCTCATGACATCCGTTATGGGAATTTTCACGGGAGTCCGAAGCTTTTGCTAAACACAAATTCTCGAACTTTTTTATGTCTCCGTTGGAATATTTTCAGTGGTGATATTCGTTCTTTTATTTGGTCGTTCTGCCTGGTAAGTAAGTGAAGAAGGGAATAGTATCAAAAAAAGTTGACGCTTCAATCCGCAATGTCAATTCATCAAGGACTGTGTCCACGTTGTACTTCATCAAGTCATTGGCAGCCATCCCTGATTTCTGGTACGTTGAAGCAAATGATGCAAAAAGAATCGTGTAAAATGCCCGTGTAAATGTAAAATCGTGTAAAAAAATGTAAAAAAACTGACGTTTTTTTGACTTTTCATAAAAAAGTACATAACTGATGCATGCAGTTTTACTCCTCTTTTAGAAGAATAGAAATAAAAGAATCAAGAGTGAGCACGGCGGATTGGAATGCACATTAAAGAGATTAAGGACTTGTCAAATGGGTTTATTCGATCTTTCCTTAAAAATAACTATAATTTATAAATTCATCAAATCTTAAAATCAAAATGTACAATTAACCGACAATGTTCAAGTGTCATTTGAATAAAGAATGATGATATATGTTATTCAGTTAAAGATATTTTTCAGCAAACTCAATAAGGATAGTTGCCAAAGCCACAAATGTAAGTATAAGTATCCCCTGCATCGTAGTAGCAGTTCTGTGAGCAGCATTCATGGTAAGAACTACAAAAACTCAGCGGAGGGCGACACGCACGAGGTTTTCCTTCCACAATCATCCCCGCGGGTAATAATAGGGCAATCCAAAGTATGACGTATGTATACAGCAGACCTGAAAGTCATTCAGTTATAATATACATACCATTATTTTTCGCCGAACTTTTAACAATAACTACATTACTTAAGCAGGTACGCATAATATTGAAAAAAAAATTTTGATCACAGAAATTTATTGAGCAAAAATATCCCGATAATTGCATGGAAATTATTCCAGTCTCATGAGTAATATTTTCCCACTCATTTCGTTGGAATCAAAATTTTCATTTCTAGATTAAAATAATTCTAATTTAGGTATAGGTAGAAAATATTTTGGACAGGATTTTACCTCATATTGCTTTCTTCACAATGTGGTGTATGTTCCGAGCAAAACTTTAAAAAATTAACTTTTGTACAATAACCAAAACAACTAGGAATTTCAGTTAAGGGATTGAAACTTGCTGACATGAGTTTGAGCTAAAGCCAAATCGACCAACTGTTAAAAAAAGTGTAACTAAGCCATCTTTTGATAATGTACCATTCCGTCATTCTGTGGTAATAATAATTGATTTTGGGATTAGTGTCGCCGGATTAATTTAATCAATTTTCTTCCCAGTAGTTTATCTATGATGACTAATAATTTCTTTGAAAATATTATGGTTAGTTACATCTGTTCTATATATTTATTGTTATGTTTTTAATCCTCGATTAATGTCTCTATCCTGTTTTGATAAATTATTTTTGGAAATGGAAAACGGAAACAATGGAAAATAATAATTGAAAGAGTTCAAATATAGTGTTTTGAATAATAAAGAAATATCTAGTATGGAATTTATTTCAATTTGTTTCGTTAATTGATTTTTTAACCAATTTTACAGCGTCAATTTATTGTTTTAATTTCGGATTGTGCTATTATTCTATAATTGAGAACGCAGTTACATTGTTAGGTATTCCGTTAATGTTTTTTTTAAATCAGAACAAGTATTTACCTTTTCATGTAGCTTTTCCCACGGCAAAAACCCTAATAAGTGCGAAAATGTATAAATGAATATTTGTTTTGATGTGATGGAACTTTGTCATACCACCAATCTCTTTGGAACAAATATAATTTAGTACTTTCAAATCAGCCTCTCATTTTATTAGCTCCATATAATCACAAAATTATTCACTATTTTCAGCCCTCCATAGCAACTTTACAGAATGATTCGATTTCTTCCGCTCGAATCGAATTTTTTTGTATACAGGATAATCTCACTACCCAAGTTTTTGGTCACTGGACAATATTTTGGTTGTCCCTCCTACAGTTTTTCGTTTTTTTTTTCAAATTCACATCATTCCAGGTTTCTATTGTATCGCATCGGCCTTTTCCGATCCCATTCCATCATTTAGGTAGCATTGGTCAGAAATTGTACCGCTTACATACATCATACATCAATGTTTCCATTTTTCCTGTCAACATTTGTCCCGTCTCACAATGTAGTAGCTTAGAATAACCGATTTTATTAATTGGATACTGTGGTTAATTATTTGACACAAAAATTGCCAAGCTTTCGATCTCTTGCAGTGATCATCATCAGCTTAGAATAACTTAATGTCTACAATGATTTACCTATAAAAACCCTTACTTTTTACAAAACAATCATATAGATACAAAATCAAATGTAATCATTTGATAAATTCCAAAGTTATCGAATATACTTACTTTTGAATCAACTTCCTATGACATGATTACATACATTGTAAGCAGATCCCTTTCACGTTTGTATAAGCATCTCACAGAAAAATACGTACAAAAAATATACACATAAATTTACAGACATAAATACATGTTAAAAATATTTGCGTGTTCCCACTATGCTTCGCAAATCCACAAATCCACTTCCCTGATTGTTGTCCTTTGCTATTATTATATGGCTATAGAAATTATCAACACATCAAAGTAATAAGTAACCCTAGACTAGAGCAGTCCAAATTTTGCATTGAAAAGTAGGAAGTCCTTTCGTAGGGAACTTATTATCAGTCTGATTTTGTCACTGCATCGCTGTAATCATCATTGTCATCTTCCGTATCGTCATCATCATCTTCACTGCAGCTACGAGAATCCTTGTACTACAGTGTAAAATAATAATGAATTTATTATTATTATTGTGCTTCTAATAACAAAATCATGACTATCATTAATTTATTAAAGGATTAAAAATAAATACAAAAAAAAACAAACCTGCTCTTTTTTGAAGACAGCCTTCATCGCTACCTTCACAATATAAACGGTCCAAACAATGTGCATCACAAAAAGTGAGCAGAGCATGGCATTGAAGAAATAATACGCAGGCCACACACCGATTTCCCCAACTAATTCAAATAGAGTGCTTCGAAGAAGATGCAGAGGGTAAATACATATCCGAGTCACGATCCACAGTATAACAAACACACTAAATACAAAATCGCAGAGCTTGAACCTACGGGCGTAGTTGGCCATTTTTGCAAACTAAAAGCACCAATAAAGTTAATATTAAAATTATTTAACATTATTTTATCACATCTTCATTTTTACAATCCTCTCAAAAGCTCAACAGATTCTTCGAGAACCCACCTCCAAAGGACCGTCCGCAGTATCGTGAAGAACTAAAACCAAACTTCCAATACGAGTGAAGGAAGCCATTCGAGAAAAATTAAGAAGTGTGATAGTGACCACATGATGAGTAAACATAATCCAAAAATCCTTTCGTTTCACATCAACAAACTGAGTTATGAACAAGGACCAGTAGAATCCCGTTGATACTGTATAATACCACCAAATGTCATTGTCCACTCCCTGTCAAAAAAAAAGATTTAAATAACAAAATATTTCCCCACTATCTTCACTATTATTATTTACCCATATCAAATTCATACAATAATAATTTATCAACGGAATCAATCTCACCTGGTTTGCAAAGTCCGTCCAACAATTGGTGGTGTTCCAAAACCAAGACTTGTTCACAGTCACGAAGCAGCCGAACAATGACAAGGATGAGTAACAGACAAATCTCCAACTAAAATATTTTCGTCATTAGGAACAAGCATAATTTGGTAATTTATTCTAACAATTAAATTATATTAATTCCATTTAATTTTAAAAGTCCCTTTATAAACTCACCCGCTCTCACAGAATTTATCCATGCGCGTGAGCCGATTTTGATTATTTCTCCTCCTCAGCCATCTTTGAACTTGCCTCAGTTCCAATCCAACGTCCTTAGCTACTCCCTCCACAAATTTATGACCCGGGTTTTGCCCCTTCTCCAATATCGAAGCAAACCGCCGTTCCAGTTCCTCATTGTAACCCGCACTCACACTCTGGCGGGCCCCATTCTTATTTTTGGCGGGAAGCCCCAAACTCAGTCCCAATTTTTCCAATACATTTCTTTATTTAAACAAAAATTCCATAATTTTTTATTATTACCTGTTAACATCACACAAAAATCAAATTAAAGTTATGCAAAACAAGTACACAAAGGCTTAAAATTAAACAAAATGCACATAACATTTCGTCGGCTAAAGTGCAAAAGGGGCTATAATTTTCTTACCGTTATGGGAAAAACAAAATTATAGCCCCTTTTGCACTTTAGCCGATGATTTGTGTTACGCAATATAAATTAATTTATTAATTACTCCCATTAGTCCCATAAATGAAAACAATGACAAACCTTTCCATGAATTTTCGCCCAAATATCAACGCCACACCAATTAAAATCGGGTAAATCAAATCCCCAGCTCCAGCTGGATCTTTAATATCCTTCCAGGTGTATCCCATGGGGAGGAAAAATTGCTCATTCCAAAGGAAATTATTTAAAATCCAAGTCGCCATAATAAAAAAAACTGCGAATAAAATAATAATTTCACAGATAAAATTCTCTCAAGTCTCAATAAATGGCGGCCAAAATATTTTTAATGTCCAAAAATTTTACGTCCAGGTTGATTCCTCCTCTCACCTTAAAAACTCACCTTTCAAGGAGACACCACAAATATTATGGGAAATTATTATTCCCTAACTTATGTAACATACAACGACCACACCAAAAAATCCAGTCGCCCTAAGAATCTTCTTGTTGTTGTTGATAAACTGCAAGAATGTGTGCCTCAAGAAAGGATTATGCGAAGCAAAGGTATAAGACACACGTGGAGAGACGAGTTGACGAGTAAAGTCAGTACTTTAACATTGTGTAGAAATATGATACATACGTCAAGTTATATCACCCTCAAGAAGCTTTGCATTTTTCAATCCCACTCTTCCGTAGCATTAGGAGAGAATACGTGCTGCCAATGCATAATAAAAATTGTAAATAAAAAAGCAGCTGTTGATATGGTCTGACAATGAGGTAGGACGCAGAATAAGCAAGACTCAAGGCAAGATATAAAAGCAATAAACAGCGGCCTCCACAACGTTGGAACAGGTTGTTAAAGCATCTAAGTTTGATCTTGAGCAGGTTTTTATCAATTTGCCATTTACTATTATACGATGGGCTCTATAATAGAAACAGCTGCATTTAATCTGCATGCATTAAATCTTTACGCAATCTTGCATATGCTAAAAGTATGAATTAATTTCGAGATGTGATGTGAGATTTAACGTTGATTGGAATATTTACAAAATGTTTTATGAATGGCGCCAAGAATAATTCTATGGGTCATTATATAAAGATATTTAATAATATTGAGTAAGTATGATTTATTGTGTAGCTAAACCTTGAGCGTGCTTTGTGGCTTGATTTGTTTTGAAATTGTATTTACAATTAAAGAGTTTGTACGGGGAAAATGAGACTCTGATAAACAAAAATTAGTGGTGCTTAGCGGGGAGTAGTGCTGTAATATTGTACCAGAAAACTTTTGTTTTTTAGTTTAGTTTTGTTAATATTCGTAGAACAAAACAATAA
>JAQFXU010003517.1:0-15988 GCA_034693705.1 Spatulosminthurus flaviceps | reverse complement strand
AAAAAAAATCTTATTTCATGAATATAAAAGGCAAAAGAAGAGAAAGTCTTCAAACTTTGGACAACCTCATTAATTATGAAAGGAGTTTTGACGGGAGGATTGATGGAGAGTAATAATTGTAGTTCTCGCCAGTACATTTGTGCTTGTTCCAAAAGGCTGGACATAGCAGGTGGCCATGGAATTGTATTGAGCGCCAAAAAAATGTGCTTTTTTTCTTGGAAATAACAAATCTTTGTGTATAAAATGGAGCTCACCCGCTGATTGAGAAAGAGGTTTGACCTCAGGGCCTTGGTCGGTCTCTTCATGACGCACCATTGTCCCGGGTTCGTGGGACTTGGACCGATGTGAAAATCCGGCTTTGATCCAGCAATTGATGAAGTTGAGGATACAGCTGAGGTGGTTGACGACGGTGACCGCTCACCTCCTCTTTTCCAAGGTACCACCTTGGTCAAGGATGAAATTATTGACACTAAAATGTTGTCGGGAGTGGGACTCTTCCCCTTCCAACAAGCACTTTTACCCTCAAATTACTATTGACAAACTATAGGAAATTACAATGGAATTTCAAATTCCTCAAGGACTCCAATATGGTCACAACAATCTTGAATTTTTTTCAAAAGATAGAGTGTGTGAGAGAGAGAGCTCTTTCCACTGGAGTGACGTTGCGCCGATCGATAGTTCACTACTTGCGCAGAAAACTCCTCAGCCGCCAAACTTTTCCTTTCCATTCATCCCTACTACTCTTTCCATAGTTCTCTCTCTCTCTCTCTCTCTCTCTCACACACACACACATATAAATACACATGGATTTCCCTCTAGGCTTTTTCCTCGGTGAAAGTTCAGCTTTCTCTCTATTAAACACATACCTCCTGCATTTGACATGTACATATACATAACGTTACGTTACTACGCCTTACCATCCTCTCCATTCACGTCATTCTTACGTAGTAGCTTCTCCAAAAGCAATAGAAATCCAATGCTTTACTTTCTCCCTACAGTGTAGTCAGTGTAGTGCAATCAATGCTATAGCATTTGTTACAATGCATATGTATTTCCATAGTATGAACCATCCCAATAGAAAATTACCTCACTTTTATATACATAGTAAACCCATGCCCTCGCACATCCTAGATTTTGTTGTTAGGACACACACCATCTTATTGCTTTCTCCTCCTATACACTTCACTCTGGAGTCTTGTAATTGCAAAGAGCTTTCACCAACTTTCACTATCCTCTCCCATACAACTTCATATAGGATACTATAGAAAATCCATGTGTACATACACAGACGCTGTATATTTATATACAGTTAATTTAATTTTTCAATCCAGCAGCCAATCAATCTCGAAAGTAAAACTCGGGTTGACTTTCAAATGCAAACATGGGAGAACCCTGAGATTTTCTCTTCATCTCTCTCTCTCTCTCTCTCTTGCGTCCACCTTTATTATCATTGTCAGGTGCATTCCCTCACCTGCTTATGAAATCCCTTTGTGAGAGAGGCTTTGTAAGTAAATATTCCAGGGCTAAGATAACTTTTTGAAAGTCTCCCACATACTCTGTTTAATTCCCTTGTATTAATACATCGTATATAGCTTATACCTTCTATATGGATAAATACGATATTCTTCATAATGAAAGTACATAGTTTGATAATTAGAACAAGTTGAAAATATTCTAGGCTCCGTAAATATGGGAAGGTAAATACTGTTGGAGGAGAAAGTCCATGTGTATAAAATATATTGTGCAAGGGAAGAAGACGAGCCATTGTGAAATTAAAGGTATTTGGAAGGAGGAGAGAAAATGATGGGAAATAATTAAGGACACGAAACTTGAGATAGTTTAGAGGTAGGTTTAGGCTGGAAATTGATTTTCTTGGGAGGAGGAAAAGAAAAAGAGAAAGGTGGTTTTCTCCTTAGGATAGGAAACACGTAGTAAATGAGCTAAAAGAATTGCTATGTTCTCCTCCATATGGTGTGTGTCTATCTCTCCAGTTATTATCACTTGAGCTCCCAATAATTCCACCTGGGGATTATCATTAATGTCTAATTAATGACTTGATGGTTCGTGTTCCAAATAATTATTACTTAGGCCGGATTTTCTCTAACAGCTGTTTCCATTTAAACAATACTAAAGAGATATACTTAGATAGTACTCCACGTATTATAAGCAATTCATACATAGAGATTGTCAAGGGAATTTTACAATATTCCCTATAAAAAGGGAAGGAGCTTGTTAAGGGGAAATTTCAGGGATTATGTATATCTGTACTATTTATTGCTATTGCTCAACTAAAATGCTCCTTGCCTGGAGCCTTGAATTCTATTAAGACTCAACGGAAATTGCTCATACGTACACTCTGTGTGGAGAAACTTAGGAGCCGGAAATTCAAGCCCTGGAGCAAAATGCGAAATCCTCGTTAATCGTACATCTCATGTATTTGAAGGGTTGAGAGGGGAGACAAAACGAGTTTTTAAATGAGGAAATCATTGCCAATTTTCTCTTTCATCTCTGGAAAATTCTACATGTGGAGTGGAACCACGCACGTTTAGCTTATTAACAATTTGATCTTGTCAAGGTACTAGCAGGAAATTGATAAAATAATGTTTTCGTATATAACTTTGTCATTATTTTCTGACCAAGTAATAGAATTTACACGAGTTTCACATAGTGAACTCATCCCCATGCTACTCATTTCATATGAGTCCTTGACAATATTTCCAAGAACCACGATAGTCTTGATTTGTTAATAATTCAAGAGTAATTTCCACTCTCTGTTAGAAGAGGAACCAGCGGAGCAACACAACTTTCTGAATTTCCTGCTTACGTCCAAAGTTATTGGGGAGGGAGGAAGAACTTCCTGCCTCGAATATTTTTTTTTCGGGGAGTTTTTCATGAGGAAATCTTGTGGAAAATAAAGTTTACCAAGTTCCTCCTAACTATTAGAGTGTACAAATGTATATAAGAAGTAATACAATAGTTTTACGGTTCAATAGTAATCTTAGGCTGTTTAAGGGCAGACCTTTCTCATTCCGGAACCTGAGGATAAGTTGATTTGGGGAAGTTGTGCAAAAGTTGGGCTCCACTAAAAGTCTCTATCTCTCGGAAACAGGTATGGGATTCAACTTGGCTCTTGCTTAAATACATATAAATATATGTGAGGAATCTTCTGAGTGTGCTTGGTAATAGAGTAAATATGTAGTGTCTGTTGTTTTTGTAGGGGGAGAGAGATGTAAGATGAGTGAAAGGAGAGAAAGAGCTGAAGGAATGTAGAAGAGTTGAGCTTTTTCCTTTGAAGGAGGATCTCACTATAGAGCTCGACGACAGTCATATAAAATTGTGAGATGAGAATTATTAAGGCTTCCAATGGGAAGGTAACTTGTAATTAATTTCGTGGTGTTGGCTCAAGTGTCATCGGTGTTCGATGCTCATCATCTCTAAGCATGACACATTTTCTAGGGTTATTAAGCACACACTCCATGGAGCCACTCCAGCAGATATTTTCCAAAATCTCCTTCCTTTTCATACCTTCTTGGATTAATTTAACATGAAGAGATGTATTCAGTGGAGGAGGAGGAGGAGGAGGGGGGGGACAAAAGGCTAGGAATGAAAGTGTTGAGCCGCTTTGGTAATTACTCTCTGTCGATCCCTGATTGGCATTTAGATCCGCCCTTCCCATTCTTGATTGCTCCTGTAATAAAAATCCATGGCGTGGTAATAAAACCCCCAGCTCTTCACACTTGTTCTGAATGCTGGTCCCAATGGTGCTGAAACCGTAAAAAAATAGATCCCATACTATGTATGTGCCTGTGTAGCTTTCAATGCGTAGTATAATATGTAGTTATATGCTAGGGATTGAGTATGTAAAAAAAAAAGAGAAAATAGCATTCCGTTCCTTTGAGCCTCATTCTTTCTCCAATGACTAGCCATGCGTGCTTCCAGCACATAATATCAATGTTCATAGTTGATGGGAGTAGGGATAGTTAATTACTACACCGGATTTATATAGAGTGTATACGTATATGTAAGAAAAAATAAATGCATTCCTTCGTCAAGTATAATAGTGATATACGTTAGATGAGAGGTAGGACGCGTGAAAATCAGTCCAGTCACGACATATTTCTCTTCCATTAATACTATACACTCGCACTCAGGCAGGGAGGGCAGGGATTGGAGAAAAATGTAGGATATTTGCCACACCTGAAACAAAAGGCGAGAATTTTTCCTTAATTAATTAATCCGTATAATTCCAGTACTTTTGCAAGCCTTCATGTGCGAGGAGTTTCGTTTTAGGGGGAGGTCAATTGTTATTATTCGACACAAATTTCATTCCAGACGCTCTGGGAGGTATTTTTCATGTACATAATATTATGCTTTCCAAGCACTTTTTATTTCCGAATCCAAAGATTATATTTTGGTCTAAAAGTCATACATGTTACAGGCATACAAAATTCAAAATGAAAAACATTAGTTCATGCGAGTGACATCATCCTTCACACACACGTACGTTTTTCTTCATGGCCAATAGTAAGCATAACTAGTTCGGGCACTAATATTATAATCCTTATTGACACAGCAGGTAAAAGTTATTTGACATGTGTTTCCCTATGTATGTGCTATTTAGTATATGTTATAGCTTATATGGTAGCTCGGGTTCAGCTGAAAATCCGTTAGAAAATAAAAGTTCTAATACAACATCTGGTACAAGCACATGGTTCCTGGAGAGAATAATTAATTACTGCAATGTCCATTAGCATGGAAATTATTCTAGAGGAGAGAGAGAGAGAGAAAGAGAGATGTAAAAACAATGGAGCATTATCTCGAAAAATTCATTAGTTATACAAAACAACAAGGTCTGGTTGTTGTAGTTTATGGGAGTGGAAGGACGGGTCATGGCTGAGGAACAAATATTTCAGGACACTCCACCTCCATCAGATTATTCCATGCTCACACACATTCCATTCAAAGTGATTATAGTGATTATTCATTATAACAAATCATTGTCAGATGTTTGGAACAATTGGAAAAATAGATGAGGTAGGGATTTATATCTATCAGTATAATTACATTCAGCTGTAGTACCAAATGTTGAACATCATATCAAATAGGACTGATATGTTAAATAAAATAATAAAAGAGCAAACATATACAACATGTATGTGATACTAATGGCAAAATCAATGTTTAATATTAAACGCTTGAGGTGTAGTAGTACTGAATTCTAAATATAACACACGATTGATTAAAACGTTCAATCTCTAAAACACGCAAGCAATGTTATTATTTGTTTTAGTATGTACATACAATAATTTATAAAAAATCCGTTTTTTCCCTTTTCAAGTTTCACAAGCGGTAAATATACTCATTTTTTTTCCTTAGACATATAGAAACATATAAATTCGTTCTCTTTCATTAAATTAAACGCCGTTTCCTCCAATTATTATAGTGTCATACACTTTTAAAATCATTACAATATAATTTATTATTAGTATTCAACAGCAAAGAGAAAATATATACGACTCATAGTTTTAATTTTTATAAAACACACAAACATGCTCCTACACATTTACCCAGATGCATTTTTTCGTGCTCCTTCTCCATACAAATGGTGGAGTATAGTAATGTGGTAAGTAACTGATATTATTATATTCAAAGAAAAAACACAGGCAAAAGTACAACACATTAGTATTTAAATATTAACAAACTTTTTTTGATTAGTACATATCAATTATTATAATAATTATTCGCAAAACTTAAGCACATAATCACTCTAATTTCTTTAAATTTCACTCTATATAAAATCATACAGCATTTTCCAAACATTACTATTTTACAGGCAAATGTGTGAGTGACGCACGAAAGTTCTTGACTAAAAGTTTGCATATTTTTTTTTTTTGCAATATCAACAAATTCCTAGCAAGTAAGTGCTCGAAGAGATTTAACATCCTACTACTACTTATGCACTTGGTTTTTTTACATAGAGCCCTTTAAATGAGTGGAACAACATTGTCGTTCTCGGAACCTTCCAAAAATCCTGACTATGTATTCTTATTTGTTCGGGTGGGGGGTTTGTTTTTTTTGTTGGTAAAGCATTTGTTTTCTCTCACAAGCCTTAATAATTATTCATGTGTGTGTATATATTTTTCTAAAATTCTTAATTATCAAAAGCAAAACAAGCCCTCACGTTCCTCCCTATAATTGTGTACGAATATTACATACCTATGTAAGTAGACGAATACATGGAAAGAGGCTTACGGCAGTCATCTTAAAAATAATTCACAGAGGCGGCAGGCTACAAGTTTTTAACACAGCAAAGGGTGCGTATGGGTTGAAAATACGATTTTTTTTGCGGCATGAGCTCATATAGAGAGATATAAGTGCGTACATATATGTACTACTATAGCCAATATAGAAACTTATTTATGAAACCCCCTGTGAAGAATCACACCCAATGATCCACAGTGATTCGTTGAAAGAAAGTTCTACGACATCTTTCTAATGACCCTTCTACTATTAAATTCAAAGGAAACTATGGATTTTTTCTCAAATCTTAGATGGAAATGGAAAAATATAAATGAGGAAAAAATAATGTGCTCAATAATAGTAATAATAATAATATGGACTGAATAAAAATCTTTCATTGATTTCCTCATCATCATCAATAATATATGTATATCATCATCATCATCATTTCTTCAATATTATCAAGAGAGTTTTCTATATACATACGCCATCATCATCATATCCAGTTGTTTAAAATGTCAACCTCATTTCTGATCGTGCAAAGAGTTGGTATTTTTTACAGCCCCAAGAAATGATATTACAACAACATCTCTCTAAAATTAAACTTCTTACACAGACAATAATATCTGTTATTACCATTAAGCTAAAATAGATATAGACGCAGAAAGTGAAAGAAAATTTTCTATATATAGCCCACAATTATTTCATATATATAATTAAATATATAGCACGCCTGTATATTGTTTGTGTAGTATCATCAATCTAAACATAAAATCTTTGAACCACTAAGACTTGTTTTCTTGTCAGTTATTTAATATATTATTATTTAGTAGAGCAAAATGTTCTTCAATAGCGCGTGGCAGTTGTTCTTTTTTTTTTAAATATATACATTCATAATAGGCTACAATGCAATATATCCACAAAAATCATCATCAAAATTTCAAAAATTCTGCTCAAATCCTCAAAATCTTCAAAAGAAAATAATACCCCTCCCCCACAATTCAAAAAAATGTCTCCTAGATCATATTTTCTACTCAATTAATCTTTCATTTGCTAAAGGTTTCATTCCTTTCTATGGACTGTTCATCCCCCAGTCGCCGCCTCTGAAACTCTTGCAAAAAAGCTATTTTCTCATAGGTGCGCCCATGGTTTTCGCTCTTCCATCAACTTACTTAAAACAACCATGAATTCAAAAAACCAATAGAAAAAAACATAACTGAGATTACTTCGCAGAGACATTATTCTTCCCATCACATTCCTCAAAAAAGTCATGACCCCGAAAAATTTTATCGTACTCACATACAATAATATTATACACGGCATGAACCGACTTTTTGGCTGGATGTGATAGTACATAAGTGTGTGACAGTGACTGTGGATGTAAAACTGCTGTTCTTGTGGGGGAGAGAGATGAAGGAGATGAGGAAAGAAGAGAATTTTTTTACATGTGGAATCTCCTACACATACAAGGTAATATAATATAGCATAACTTGTATGATAACGTAAATCATTTATTAATATATATAATATATGTAAATCTATTATTATTATTATTACTCCGAGAGGCTCAAGTAGTATAGTAGTAGTTGTTGTAGAGTAACGTATCTGGTTTTAATAATTTCACATACACAATATATGTGCAGAGCAATATATCCATTATAGAGAAGAAGGAGCATGTTATATATAGCATTTTTTCTTTTGCTGTTCACGTTGAAATCAACAATAATTGACCAAGTCGATTTTTTATTCCTTTCCATATATAATAATAATCATGATATAGTTCTTGTAATAAGTTCTTTGCTGTTTAGTGTATATATTATTATATTCTCTACAACACATATTCCTCTTTACTGAATACATACGTACATTGTATCGGCTTTTTTATCTCTTCCAAACGAAAAAAAGACAACATCTCGTGTTGCTTTTAAAAATACTTGCATAATAATTGCTCATTATGCAGTATATGTATAGTATCATTGCAGTAAATTAATTTTTTTCTTTCAAAGTAAGTTCATGTAGTAATACAGTATATAGACATAACAGTATAGTGAAATTAATTATGTAAAGTAACAATCTTCTAAAATTTCTTCTTTTTTTCCTCAGGAGAAAAAATATCTAATATCCCGCCAATTCTGCAAAAGTTTGATCCATCTCGTCCGCAATTGATTTGAATTTCTCTTTCTCATGGACCAGCTCATCTGTTTTCCCAAGGATAAGAGAAGATTGGAAGAAAAAAACAATAAAAAAATAATTATTAACTTTAATTCCAATATTTCCACAATACATAGGCATCAATCAACTCCAAATTCAAAAATACACATCAAACGTTATCGATATTCAAAGAAAAATAAGCTTTCCTGTCAAAACAGGTAAGAAGATTATGGCAAAAAAAAATATTCCTGTAAATTTATTATCTTCAAGGAAATCAATCACAAAAAAAATCCACATGTATTATTAGTTTTCAAGGAAAAATCTCTATAGATGTAGTAGTTATATTAATAGCATTTCAAAAGCCCAACGATAGATTTTACTATATAGTAATTATTACAAGTGATATTTTATTAGAAAGACACGCTGAGGAAGAAACGCTGCTTCAAAGTTGTTGGCATGTTAATAGTATTTTTTTCAGAAGCAATTAGCAGTGTTTGCTTTAGTTTTACATATAAGCATTTTCTTCTCACATTTTCCTCAGTTTACACCCTTTACGTAGCACAAGCAATTCCCATAAGATATTATAACATTTGTGATACTATCTACTTCTATACAACCAATTCCCACGCACAACAGAGCAAGCAAGGCAAGCAGATTAGAAAATTTAATTAATTGCTACAATATTTTAAAACATACAATTTCATTCGCAATCATGCCGAATTAAGATGGTTTCTCTCATGCCAATCCAATGTATATGAATAGCGCATGTCTGAGATAGGAAATTCTCGAAAATCCATTTTTAAAAGACATCAACATAAATACACATACACAAAAAAACAGAAAAAAATACAAGACAAGATACAAGACCACACATAAATGGAATAAAGTCGTGACTAACATCATGATGTGTGCTCAAAGTTGCAGAGACAAGTGAGAGAGAGAGACAAATTGTCGGGATTTTTTTTGTTCAACAGACAGGAGGACTTGTTGGTAGTAGATATTTTGCATTTTTGACAAATACAGAATAACATATATAGAGAAAGAGAGAATATATTCTTGTAATAATAATAATAATAATAAGTTTTTTGGTGGTAGTGATGGTAGAAGGTTTATTATTATTTTGCTGGGTGTTTTTAATAGCCGGTAAGCTCGGAGAAGGTAACATCGAGCTCGTCGGAAATTGACTTGTATTTTTCCTTCTCGTTGACCAACTCGTCTGCAAAATTCGAAAGCATGATTACAATAAAAAGGGTGTTTCTTTCCGACACGGGCACATTTACATAGACATTGTTGGTAGACATTCATCATTCATACTACTCCCAAAAAAAGACAGAACCATGTACAGGTATAGGTATAGAACAAGTACTTTGTAAATCTAATTAAAAAAGCATACTCTTCATTCTTTTTATCTGTAAAACTACTTTTACTTAAAAATTACTCACTACATATAATAATACCATATAGTGCTACCCCAATAATAGAAGTAATCCTTTTATTTTATCATAACTAATACTACCCAACTACATACTCCCCAAAATACTACACATACATTCAATTCCCCCCCCCCCTCCCCAGCAAAATTCAGATACCAAGCAACTTTTAATACGTAAACTTAAATATATGAATTTATTATGCCAAACAGAATCCATTCCACATCCATAACAACTACTGGTATATGTAGCTATAGTAGCACAAACATCCATCCGTAAACATCCTCCCTACGTTATATTTCCTTCGGTAAATTTGTGTTTAGTTGACTATTGACATTATCATTTATTTTTTTTTACTTTAGTAAATCAAAAAAAATCAAAAATTACATCAATATAACTGTCTAATTAAAATCACTTTCCCCTATTATGAAAACCCCCACACGCCCACACTTACATAGCCAATCCACCACCCCCCATTACTACATTTATAATGTAATTCCAATACACATATATTATTTTTCTCCTTAAACAAAATTTCACCCAACACGGTAGTACTAGTACTCATACACATAGATCGTCTAAGGTTTTTTAAAAGCAAGTTTCCCAACTCAACAGATGTCCCGTTCGACATAGTCTCGTTTCTTCAAAATCAAAGAAACCTTTCAAGATTGTCATCCAATAAGATGATAGATATATTCCTTGGGTACACCCATACCTGTGTGTACTTGTCAAATTAAGAATTGAATCGTCAAACGTCAAGTCAGAAAGTCAAAAGATACGGTAAAAAAGTACAAATAAGCAATAAATAAAGAGTAGATAGATATAAAAATAAAAACAAATCAAGGCAGGGTTCGAGGAAATTAAATAACTTCATAGAGAGAGAGAGAGAAAGAACAAGTCTTGAAGAGAGCTCAGGAAAAAACAAATAAAATCAAAGTATTTGTTTTTCATTACCAACTATGACTCTGAGTCGAGGTTGACAAGAGAGGGGATAAAAGACAAGATTTTAAACAAGTACATAAAGTACACGTACAGATCTGACGAGGACAAAATAAATGTAAACGAGACACGAGACGTGTATACATATACATTACAATTTAATGAAGTCACGAAAAGTTTTATTAAATAGCAAAAGGAAAACCTCTAGTCTCTCAATTTTTAAAAAGAAATACAAACCAAGTAAGGTTCTCTAACATCAACTACAGAAAATACACCACTACTCCTACAAAATGATATTAATACAACTCACGGACCAACTAGAAAATAAACCACGACTGAAAGCCTTCAAATAAAATAATACAGTAGAGATACAAAAAAAAATAATAGAAAATGTATACTGAACCTAAAAAAGAAGAAACTGAAAATATGAGGGAGGCAAGGAGCATAGAGACAGAGAGAGAGAAGAGGTAAGAAAAATTCTCATTTCCTTCCTTACTCATCTGCCTACTACTACAAATCTTCAAATACATAGGGAGAGTAAAAGTCAAAAGAATATAAGCTTTATGAAGGACCAGAGGGATACAAGGAGGATAAGTAATCATGATTGGAAGAGAAATCCTGGAAAGGAAGAGAGCTTAGAGGGTGAGAGAGAGAGATGAAGTAAGGCAGATATACAGGAGAAAGAAAGAAATGTGAGGGAAGGACTTGAAAAGTAGAATAACGGAGGAGGGAAAGCAATGAACTTGGTTCATTTCTTTTAGTAGGCAGAGAGTTCGGCAAAAGTTCCGTCCAAATCGTCACAAATTGCTTTATATTTCTCCTTGTCCAAAACCAACTCATCTGTGAGAATAATTTGTAAAAACATTGATTTGTCAAATTTTTTCCATATTCTTTCATTTCAAATGATTCAATTTACCTCAATGGATGATTTATGCCTTCACATTTTACCCCATCATATCAACTTATAATTACCACTAACCCTCCACCTTATTATTTATCATTACCTCACAACCACTCTTAACATATATATTTATGCATTTATACTTACAATTAGTTAAGCGCGAACGTAATGTACACAGCAAGTTTATATGCAGTTTCCCCTCAGCAACCAGCACGGATACCCGTTCAAGTAAAATATGCATTTATGCACAAGCGTGCCAGACGATATATACATGTTCAGCAGGAGCAGCATATATATAGAGCATGAGTACACTAAAATATATGTATATATATATTTATACTCTACTTACTTCTTAGCATTTTACCCCTTAGAAAATAAGCGATAACCCTATTACCACAGGAATTTAGCAAGCCACGTCACCAAGTAAGTATGTATATTTTGGTACAAGAAGTTGTGCACAAATTCAAAAGAAATCATACACATAATAATAATGTCCACAGTGACCCTCAAATGTTCAAAGTTTTTGTGAAAGTGTCCAACAGCAGAACCCGGTGACCCCCATAAAAAAGTAAATTTCAACAGGTTCAAAAACTGGAGAAGAAAATATTTTTTCAAAAAAAAAACAAACAAAATACAGTGAAATTGCTACACAAAAGGGTCTCCACAAAGAACATGAGAAGGCTTTCAAAAACGTTAAGTACTAGAAACGGTAAAGGCAAACAAACACCAGTTCCCTTACACTTCGTTTTCAAGAATCCTCGCTTCCTTTTGATACATCTATCAAGAGCAACTGGACATTTTTCCTCATCCATCCATCCTCTCACTCTCCTTTTCTCTCTCTCACTTTCATTTTCCAATTGACAAAAAATTGGTTACAACAACACATGAGGAATTCCCTTTCTATTTTTCTTGTCACTTTTGTTGACACAAAAGAGACCAACAATTTCAAACCATCTCTTTTTTTTACATTCCCCCAAACTCTCCAAAAACATTACAAGAAGAGTGAGTGAGAGAGAGAGAAAGAGAGAGAGAAAGCAACGGAAAAGAAAAAACATCTTCCCAACTATGTATACATATCTATATGTACATATATACACTTTACCAAAAAAACATGGACCTTTCATAAAGGTTACTAACGCCAAGGGTGACTATTTCTATAGCTGGTCATAACAGAAGGGTTTCCTTTCTTTAAACGTTTTTCATAGCCTTCCTTTTATATAAAGGAAGAGGATGAGAAGTGGGGGAAGAACGACAGAGAGAGACCAAAACTTTTTAACAGTTTCTAAATTGTCTTCGTCAGCAAAAGTGTTTCCCTTCCTTTACTTTTATCTCATCCTCCCTCAAAAAAAATAACAGGGAAAACTCTCATATCAACTTTCTTCTTATCTGATTTATCCCAAGAAATCACAAGGAAAAAAACCCAGCAATTCCTCAATAAAAGAAATTCTCAGTAATAAAACAATCCTTTTTCTCGGATCCAAGCTCTAGGGGGAAAAAATGTCCTCACACAAATTTCTTAAAAGCCTCAGCTAAGTATCTATATGGTCATACACTCAACTGACTGTGAGACAGGGAGCGTACACCAAGCCTACTAACTTAGTTACCAACAACACGAAAAACTTTTCTTCTCCAGAGATTGATAAATCATTAAACCCTTCTTTAACCCCCGTGTAATGACGTGTGAATGTAATGTGTCCAAAAGTGTAGCAATGCAGCGTATATGTATAGCAGCAGCAGTATTGCAGCAGCGTGTGTACAATAATTAACCAAAAATAATATAAGACCACCACATGTATTTTGATTCGTAATAAAAACAAGGAAAATAGGAGAACCAATATAAGGATGTTGTAGGATACCTAAAATTTGCATATTTTTTTTATACATGGGAATGAATATACGGTAATAATAAGGATTTGAAACAAAAATTCTTCTTTTCTGTTGATGTGTAATTTTTGCGTAATGATCAGGAAAAATAAAATTTTGTACCGGAAAAAAATAAATAAAAAAATCATAACTACATGTTCTGGATATCCTGTAAAGTGGCTTCCATTTCATCCTGGAGTAATCTGCTCTTCTCTTTTTCCGAAATCAAATCATCTATAAATATTTCCCCACACAGATGACGAAGTGAATGATGATGACAAGAGTGTAGAAGGGGGAAAATAAGAATTAAAAATAAACTTAATTCATTTCTTCTCCAAATAATCATGAAATACTTACACATTAAAAATACATATTTGATCAAATAAATAAAACCAATGCATCATAAATAAAATGAATAGCAGTGTAATATATATGAAAAAGTAACATTAATAAAAATTTGTATATATGTGAGAAAACGTACACGCAATAGGTAAGTCAAAGAGTGAATTTACGACATTACGACCACGATAAATCCCAATGTTGATGCAAAAAAATCATATAGAAGAAATATGCATGTATACACAAATATGAATAAATGCTTTTAGAACAGCTCGTGGTACAGTCAACGTTATCAAGAATTTCGAAAAAAATCTACTGACCGATCCCATGCTAACTACTATAATAATGATAGTCTTCTCATGTAAGCATGTTATACACACATACTAGTCTTCAGCCAAAACTCTATCAGATTATCCCAATCATCCATGTCTATATAGCCCTACCAACAATAGTAGTAATAATAAAAGTCGCAGTCTATCATAACGAGTTTTACACACTGCGGTGAGCACACCTAATAAAAAACTAAATATGCCTCCTTATTCGACTAACTCACTCAGTTACAAGACTCAACAAAAAATAGATGTGTACCCCTTCAACAAAAAAAGATTAATGAAGGAATAAAAAAAATCATAGGAGTTCTAACCTTAATTCTTTACTACTACTGCTACTAGGGCTAAAATAAGTAGCAAACCTGGAGAGAGATATACGAGTTTCATCATCAGCACTGGTGGTCCTACCCCAGTCTTATCAAATTACATCCTACCATCTTTCCTTCAGTGCTCAACTGCTATAGATACTACTGTACAGTAGTAGCTCCTTCTTCCTCAGTACTTAATTCTAACACAATAACTATTCTTCCTCCTACTCTCCTCCTACATGTTTCGTATGCATTCAGATATAAAATAGACCACTACAGTGCTAGCAGTAATAATAAAATAATAATATTAATAACATCTCCCCAATCCCATTTCTCCGAAATAAGAATGGAAGTTAATCAAATTGAATCATTGTACGGAAGAAAGGTTATCAGCATGGAAATTCTTATTATATTATTGAATGTCTACTTTCACCACCATCCCTACCCTCCTACCTCCTAGACCCACTATGTACTGGGAGAGCGAGCTGCTGCCCATATAGTTAGTTGTTCCTAACTATACTATAAATCTCTATAGATATGCCCATTAATAGTACATCCTATTAAAAAGGCATTCCCGCTTACACATATTCAGCACACACAGAGTACAGTGTAACTGCATGAAAAAAGGAGAAAATCTGCCTCCTGTAGTTTTATCTTCCGGCGTCTTTCATTTTCCATTATTCTTATTACAAATTTCTTTCTGCTCCCTGTACTAACTCTGTCTATGATACACTCCTATCTTCCAATAGTAAGGACATGTGCCCGGCTCTATTCACTACTATAGATCTCCGAGTTCTTCGTAATGTAGTTAATATTAATAATGTAGTAGTAGCATGTAGCATACTTAATTACATAAACTTGAAAAAAAGATAATGTCTGCTTGTATATACATAGTCCTGAACATACATATGGAAAGGCATGGAGCCCGGAACAAGGACACCGGAAGCCTCAAGATTTCTACAATTTCCCTATCCCATTCCATTTTCATTACAATTCTCATAACAATAATAATTATTATTATTATTCTTATTACTACAATTATTATTACTACTGCTACTACCCAGTAGGCATGCTGCTGGCAGCAATAGAGCAGCAGCAGGCGGAATTACTCCTAATTTCAAACAACATCATCCATCTCATAGACCGTTTTTTCTCTTCTATTTGCATATGCATATTATCAAAGTAAGTTTATTTGTTCGTCTAATTCTAAGAACACAATGATGTACATATATTTATTCCTACAAAGACCATTTCTCTCATTCCATGCCAATGTTTCCCTTATATTCCTTCGGAGCCCAATAAATTCATCACAGTGCAGCTTCAGAGGGTATATGTATTTATAGTACCGGATATTCCTGTGCTTTCGTTTCCTTGATGCTATGCATGTACCTTAACGCTCAAATATCTTACGTTTAGTTAACTAATCTTAGCAACTTAATCTAAATAGGTTAGATAGCCTAGACGAATTAAAACTAATCAAATATCCAA
>JAQFXU010003516.1:0-15991 GCA_034693705.1 Spatulosminthurus flaviceps | reverse complement strand
TTGTGTTGTTATGTATTGTTAGAGGGCAACACAACAGTAACAAGTAATGTAATAACCATTCATTGACGGAGCACGGGAGAAGAGTAGCGCGGTTTTGTCGCGCGACGGACTCCGCATCACCTCTTCATTTTTAAACAGCTACCATAGTTAATGTTAGAAGTTCAAGTTAAAAGAAGAGCTCGGCCGAAGGCCGGGCAGAACCTATTATACTGCACGGAATCAGTTTTCACCCACTGGCTTTTCTGCCAAGCATATTATAAATGCGTAATCACTCTTTATCAAGAACTGGGGGAGCTGAAAGGAACGTTCCCATCCGGAATACCCAAACGAGCAATACCTTAATGTATTTTTTACAATTTATGTACATGGTCACTTTTTGTTACCAATCGAATCATTTTGTCAAAACCGGCAATGCCTTATTGTATTCTTCACAATTAATGTGCATGGTAACTTTCTTACCAATCAAATCATTTGATCAAAACTGGCAATGCCTAAATGAATACTTAATGGTCGCACGATTTCATCATCTCATCGCGCATATCGTCATCAAGAAGAGATTCCCATCCGCATCGCGGATGGCCTTTTTCTAGTACAATATATAGGAACAAAACCTAACTAGTATACTGGTGTCGGGGGTCGGGGTCACTCGAATATCTAATGTACGATCAGCCTTTCAAGGTTTCTATATTGGAATCAACCTAAGAACGTAATAAATATAGACGGATTTATTTTTTAAACTGAAAATGTCATTGACAGTATAAAGAAGAAAATATATTCTAAGCTTTTTCCTGGAATATAAAAATTTTCCATAAAATGTAACGAAAATAGATGTGAAAGTAAATACGATTCTTTAACGAGGATTAACAATCCTTAGGATTGGAAAGGGATTTGAATGCAGGTGTAGAGAGTTGGTCTGTAGTCTGTATATAAACGAGGAAACATGTCAGATTGGCAACAGAGTAGATGTGAGTACGTGTACAACTGATACTTCCAACGTGGAGCTAGAGTGTGTAAGTGTAAGGTGGCGTGTTGGGCTTCGTTCCATTGAGTCGGCTTAAAATTGTGCTAGTTAAAAACATCCCCTCTCACTTGTTGTGATTCGCTGGCAGCAACGGGTTCATCGAAGGATCTCTTTACTTGAATTTTGTTGGCAGAATCAGCAGAAAGTTCGACAGCCGGTTTGTGTTTTCCTGCGTTTAATTTAACTGAAATTACGTACACATAAAATGGTAAGTTGATTTATATTAACTTTGAAATTCTCAATATTGTATTTATTCCTTCAAATGGTTGGATATTTTGGGGTTTAAAATTTAAGCAGCAAATTGGTTAATTTTTGTGTAAGAACTTTGGTTGAGGTTAGAACTTTTATCTGTGTTCATTCACCTGATGTTGGAATCAGGAATTTACAGTAACTTGTAAAATATCTTTGTTTTTGAACTTTTCTCTTGATTTTGTTGTTCATTATGTAATTTGAAAGATTTATGTAGATCATTTGTATTTTGTTTGTTAAGATTTTGATGGGTTTAAGAAAGTTTTGAGGAAAGGAGTATATAACGGTAAATATGTAGTTAGTGTTTATGTAAGGGAAGTTAATAGTGTTTGAGTTTTTGTTTGAAAAGAGGTGAGTGTGTTGTAAAATGAGGAATTTTGAGGAAGTGGGGAGGATTTGATATAAATTTTGAACTTGACTTGGGCTGATTTTTTAAGTTTAAAGTGATGTGTTTGATGTATTTTTGAGACAATATGTTTTTGAACCATGAGGTAGGAAGGTATTTGTATGGATTTGGTGAAAGGGTTGAAATTCAGTGGTTGTGTATGTTTAATTATAGCCTGCACCCGCAAGTTCAACTACTGTAGGAGCTGGAGGTCGTTCACCCCGTGCGGGGGGAGCAGCCAGACCCGCCGGAGGTGGTGGTGGTGGTGGAGTCCGACAACGAAAAACTACTTCAGCAACGGCCCCAAGAACTACTCGCCCTTCGACCTCGACGGGAAGCATGTGGCGCTTCTATACTGACGACTCTCCTGGAATCAAAGTGTAAGTGGATTTTGATGAGTTAGAAATAAGGGGATGAATTTTTATTTGGTCTATTTACATTGTTGGCATGTTTGTCATTGTTAAAGGAACGGTTTCTCGTTTTTAATACTAATATGAAATGGCTATTATTTTTAATTACAGAGGACCCGTACCAGTATTGGTGATGTCTCTGCTTTTCATCGCTTCCGTATTTATGCTTCACATTTGGGGAAAGTACACTAGATCTTAAGAGGAGGAATGTTGTGGGGCCAACCGTGTTATGTCTCAGTTGAAGAAAAAATAATATTCGTTTACATTGCATTGTTTACTATGTTCTGTCATATAACAGATTGTTCAGAGTCTTCAGGATTCACGCCAATCATTCCCTACGAAATAAAGAATGACATTAATAATTGGTAGCTGAGCCCTCAAGTATTTATTATTTACTTGATAATCAATGTTTATAATTAAATTCCTCAGAAATTTTCCTTACTTATGTATAGTGTGTGTTATGACTGTTATTTATTATTTTGCATACATTTGAGTTTTGAACTGACTTTATTAGTTTTAGTGCGTCATACATGAAAATTGTAATGTTGGTTTTATTACCGCGATTCCATGATATTGATTGATTATTATTTCGTGTGTTATACACACGCATGTATGTTGCTTTCTTTTTGAAGCATGTAAGTAGTTGGCAACCAAATTAAGCATCGAGAATGAAGCTTTGAGTTTTCAAACTAATCAAGGGTTCCGTTTTCCGTGCCGTGCGATACCAACATTATATTTAGGTATTGTAGAGTAATCTCCTTGTTTGCAGTTGTCTTACTAAAAGCTTCGTGATGAGGAGGAGGATGGCAGGTGTTTGTTCCTATGCATATCCATGTTGTAAAGCGCAAAAAGGAACGACCTGATTTTATTCGTCGAAGCTTTTAGTAAGTAAGATTTTTTACTGAAAGTTGCAAAGATTTGTAAAAAAAACCTGCAATTCTGAAATGATTTTATTGGAATTTGTTTTACTGAAAGTAAAGATGATAACAGCAACCCTCTTTGCTTTTTATTTTTAACCTTGACAACTTGCCGTATAGGATTGCAGAGCAGGTCGCAGCAATCTTATTAACTACAAGTTGAGGCAAAAAATGCAATACGAAGATCGCGCACAGCAAAATAAGAATAAAAATATTATTACGAAATTGAATTGAACATAATATGCTAAATGCTAAACTAAACCTTCGAAAAAAGAAAAATCCTAAATTGAATAAATTATAATATATATTATATTATAAAAATAACTATATTATAAAAATTTTATAATTTCTTTCAAATTATTAAAAAAAGAGTCACTTCGTAATCGCTTTTTGCAATACGCACGATTTAGTTAAAATATAGAAATACTTTTTAAGGGTACTAGCCCTGGAGGTCCAATCATGAAATTTTGCAAGGGAGTTTATACATAATAAAACGATTTTTATGCAAATTTTTTTCAAAATCGCTCCGGGGGAACAACTTTTAAAAAATACCTAATGCTTTTCAAATCGTGACCATGTAACAACGAAGTACCCAAATTTGTTGAAAACATTCAATCTCTTAAAAAGTGTGGGGCCTTGAGTGGCACAAAAATTCAGGTGAATGTAGTTTTCCCCGCATCGACTTTAAGCCCTTGATCTTTGAAATACACCTAAAGCTGGTTTCGCATAGGTTTTTTCTCGGCAATTCGCTCAGCGACGGGACTTTTAAAAACAAGTACAGGCGTGTCCATGACAAGTCGGAATGAAAATTTTTGAAGAAAACTACTTTTATTTCGCATTAGCTCTCCGTTTTTAGGCAGTTTCGAGAGTGAATGATAATGCGACAGGGATTTCGAGATGAAGTCGCTTAGCGACTGCGACTAATTCGGGCTATGCGAAACCAGCTTAAGGGTTCTTAAGTTATCTTCAAATCTTTTTTTTCGCCATCCTAGTAAACGCCAAACGCAAATACAGTAGATTCTCTATATAGTGGCACGCAAGGGATCCCAGAAATTCTGCCACTATAGAGAGATACCACTATAAAGCTCCAGGATGCATTTTCCCTATTAAGGTTTAAGGTCACGCCACATCTGAAGGCATCACCGAAAAATTAGACAAAATTCTGTTGATTTGCGCCAAAAAGTAACTTAGATTCCTTATAATTTAGTATTTTATCATTTTTCATCTGAAAATAGTCTAATTTTGGCCAAAAAAGGAGGAAAACGTGCCTAAAACCCAAAAAATTCTTAAAAATTCTGCCATTATATAGAGATTTTTCAAAAAACCCTGCCACTATAGCGTATACCTTAAACATGGGGAATCTCTGGGGAGGATTTGAGTCTGCCACTGTAGAGGGAATGCCATCTTAGGGGGGACCACTATATAGAGAATCTACTGTATAGGAATCCCTAACCTCAGACCTTGACGTTGACTATTTCCATACACATTAAATGAAGCTGTCATTCCCAATCACAAAAATATTATCACCTTGTGGATGAATCTGCCGCTTTAATTCCATTCAAGTCATAGAGTTTTAATCTATATTCGGTTTAATGTTGTTTTCCAGCTAAATATTGCTTTTTAATTATTTTTCCACAAGGAAAGTGTTGCTCTAATATTTTTCAAAATTTTGAATTTTCCCTCCTTTTTTAATTAAAATGTAACCACGCCAATATCGAAGCAGGATATTGTGATTCATTTATTTTTTTTTCTCATTTTGGTACAACAGTCAAGGAATATGACAAATAATTTCCTAATAAGTCTTTTACTGTTTTACTTTTTGAAAACATAGTCTATGAAAATATTTTGTACTTAGAAGAAGTTATAAACTTGCCGTTCCTTCTCAGCTGCCGAAGGAGAAGGTTGTACATCAGTGGAGTAAATAAATACATGCCTTATTTCTGCATGTTAAGATTGACTGGAATTTGGGAGAATACACATTACATTCGAGTTTGTTCCCTTAAAAAACAACCTGTAATTTACCATGGCCGGTGATCAACTAAATTTAACAATAATTTAATTACTCACTAACTAATTCCTCCGCCGACTTGTGGTAGGTAGTACATTAGGAACTGGAGATATTTTAGGCAATTCATGGCCAGCCTAAACTTTTTCCTTCATATATATTTTATTTATTCAAATATTTTATTTCCCGCTCGAATGAGTGTGTTCACAGATTTGAGCATTCGAAGACAAGTGCTCGTGGCTGAGCGGGAAAGCGCAATGTTGGCCCTAGAATGGCTTTTCCTCAGTATGAGTCCGTTCATGTCTTCGTATACTAGCTAACCGGGTGGCGCTGTGGCTACAATGTGTACATTTGTATGGTTTTCCCTTGGAATGAGTCCGTTCATGGAATTTTAGACCGTTTGAATAGGCTGAGCTGAAGCTGCATTGTTTGCATTTGTATGGTTTTTCCCCGGTATGAGTTCGTTCATGGCTCAATAGACTATTTTTATGGTTTCCTCTGTAGCTGCAATTTGCGCATTTGTATGGTTTTTCGTCTGTATGAATTCTTACATGACTTTTTAGATTGGGTTTTGTCGATGCCCTAAAATCGCAATGTTGACACTTGTGGGGCTTCTCCCCGGTATGAGTCCGGTCATGGCGACGTAGAGTAGATATTTGTGCTGCGCTGAAGCTGCAACGTTCACATTTGTATGGTTTTTCCCCGGTGTGAGTCCGTTCATGATTTTGTAGACTAACGAGCTGGGTTGAGTCGTAGCTGCATTGTTTACATTTGTATGGTTTATATCCGGTATGAGTTCGTGCATGAACCACCAAAGCCCAACTGGTTTTTGACCCGTAGTCGCACAAGCTGCATTCGTATGGTTCTTGCCCGGTATGAGTCCGTTCATGGACTTGCACGGTACTACTGTATTTTGCGCTGTAATCACAATAGTTGCAGTTGTATCGTCTTCCTTTTGAATTTCTCCCGAACTTTCTCGTTGGTTTCTTCACTAATAAGCTTTGAATTGAAATTCCAACTTGGCCGCAGCTTCCCTCTCCTGAATTTTCAGAAATATTAATTTTACGGATGGAAATTTGATGTATCAATTATTATCATCATTTAACTTAATTTGTAGTTCTTTCAAAAAACCAGACTCATAGCGCTTACGTTTAAACATCTTTGAACGCTCGTCTTCGAAAGGTGAACATGTAGTAGGAGAAATTCCGAGAGATGGCTCTTGATTCTTTTCCCCGGCGTGAGTTCGTACATGAGCACTCATTCTCCGAACCGGATTTTCCAGCGTAGCCACACCAGCTTTTTCAAAATGCTTTAATAATTGCCTATGAATTTGAATGTGCCTCTACACTTTTCCACGCTGACATTATTACATTTTTTTTCCTAGGAGGGATTTCCAAGGTACATTATTTTCACTTGACCAGTGTTTTGTGTATACTAATTTAGATCAATAAAAATCATCCGATTGTCTTGGCCAGCATGCAATTTTATCCTGTATTTTGTGGGAACGGCGAGTTTTATTTTGTGGATGAAATATTTTTGTTGCAAAATTAAGTTGGACTTTTTCCAATAATTAGTACGAAATTTTTGAATGAGCTCAATTGCAAATCACTTCACAATTCTCGGAGATTCACGTGGACGTGTTTTAGTTCACGGATTCCAAATTTAGCTTCTCTCACTTTCCAAATCATCAACTAAAGTCTAAAATCTAATCAAAAAATAAGAACAGGAAAGGTAAGAATTCTCTCCTTTGCCGTGTTTATTTCCCCAAGCAGGGCTTTGGAACGGCTTTTCTTGAGTGTTCACCCTATAGTCTCAACAATAATTCCGGGGCTAAGTCTTTTTGTTAGTCTGAGCAACTGCCACGCAAGTTCTTATGCTTCGTTTACTGGATTTCGGTTCAATGCATAACACAAGGTGTATTCTTGGCAATAGATCTTCTTTTACTACATAATGTTCAGCAATGCTTACTTGGCCCTTATGCTGGTTATTATGGTTCTTATATGCTTAGGCTTTGCATGGCACTTTTGTATTTTAAGCTGTACAGTGTCAGTATTTTCAGTTCTGGAGTCTTTCCCTTAACTTACTCGGCTGTTTCTTCCTTGAACTTTCGTCTCCAGTTCTAACATCGATTGGGGTGGAAGTTTTAAGTAACTAAATGTGTGGCACTTTCAAAATATACCGGATTCGACACGCTTGAGTTTAACCGTCTTTGACTGCTCGTCCTCAATGTGGACTTGAAGATGAAGAAATTCCGAGGAAGGGCTCGGCTGGTCATTTTGTTCAGCAAATAATTCTTCTTGAGAATCATTTTCAAAAGGCCCTTGGACCATCGTAAGACGAGCGTAAGCTCTGAGGGTTAGACTAGGATTATGGCCATTATAATTACGAGTCCTATTTAACGGGGTCTCGGACCAAGACATCATATGAAATAAATAATTTTTACATTATTTATTTCGCACAAATTGGTTTCACTTACATAGCAATTTCCTTGTGGCAGAAGTACGAGTTTCCCAGGTAGTTTAATTTCAATGGAAAATTTCAATCGTTTCAATGAGGCTAATTTACGTATATATGGTTTAATATCATAATGGATGTTCTGGCCAGGGATACACTTTGGGGGTGTTTGTACTCCTTGTAAATCCTTGTAATTATCCTTTCAAACGTGCGTTTCCCTTGTGTATTGATCCAGGCGTTGCTCAAGGCCGATGGTATGTGCATACATTTAAAATGCTCGATCTATATTCTCAGCAAGAATCCTGGGGTCGAGTAAATTGTGAGGCCGAGCTATATTGCTATGAAATTGTAGCTATACTAGCTACGAAACGCCAGGAATAAATGAAATAGATATGATCATTACAATGTGAATTCTACTATGTAAATAATCAATACTTTACTAAGTATTTATAAGTAAGTGGGCCGAGTCGTCTTGGTTCGTCCGTTCAAGAGGCTGCTCTCAGTTGCGCGCATGAGCAACAACTCAAACCGCGGGGCTGAAGTTTTTGGTATATACCGCTTGACTTTCCAGCATTGATTTTGCATTTGCCGTCCCATGTAATTATTTCGAACGGTCACTGTATTGTCACATTTACATCTCTTCTGTCATCCAGCCTATTAACAATCGCGCACATAGAATTTACCCAAAGTATCATTTCAGCACGATCTCCATTCGTTGGGCTTCTCCACTGTGTGATCCACCGTTTAGTTTTACAGCGGAGCGGAAACAAGTGCGACAGTTGTTACCACTGCGTGGTAATTTACCACTCGGTCTTGGTTCGTTCGTTCAATCAACTGCACTTTGTTTTACATAGATGCCTACATAGATGGTGTACGCATGCTTATAATAAACACGTAGGTTCTTAAAAACTTCTTGAGTTTCCCACGGGATGCCCCTTTAAAATTAACAAATAGAAACTCACGGTCCGCTGTAATTGGCGAATTGATTGAACGAACGAACCAAGGCGACTCGGCCCATTTAAATACTTTTAGTGTTGACCACGGCAAGCTATGTGCCACAAGTGCCCGACCGAAGAGCAAGCTGAAATCCATTGCCCCTTATTACGCTGTGCGCCGCAATTATTTTGGCGGGAAATTTTTTCCAGTTACGTATGGCTGGCCTTTACTTTACGCAACATTTGTAGTGCTTATTAATGTATTGCTACTGCCCTTAAGTTATGCCTTTAAGTCATGTTTCGTCAATTCAAAGGTAACAAAAGTACATGCCAAATATTACAGAACTTTGTAAAATCATAGCATATCGGTCCTTCCACAGCAAATACGGCGGTAATTAGAGTGTATCAATGAATCATGTGAAAGTTTCACCCTTTTAAATTGCTTTGGCCAGTGAGATTTATACTCACAAGCAATCTTTCAAGCCACGCATGTGGCTGGTTCTAGTATTTATTTATTTTCTGCAAAAATTTCTAAGGATGAAGAAACGTTTTATGTACATAGTACATAATGCCTTCAACAGCAACGAAACAAAATAAGCATAAGAACCATAATAACCAGCATAACTGCTGAGCAAGCACCACGTAACATTGTGTAGTAAAAGAAGAACGGTTGCCTGCAATGTTACACCTTGCGTTATGCCCTCGACCGAAATGAAGTAAAAAAAAGCATAAGAACCGCTTTAAATACTTACACAGCATATTTTCTGCTAATTGTAAGATCCATCCAATAAAATGACTACGTAGTAAAATTCAAATTCTTGTCTCTTCAAAATGTGGCTCCACATTGTACTTTGCACTAGGCACTAGCGTAGAAGTAGCCCGGAGTAAGAAGTAACAAACAGAATGACTGAATTGTTGTTAAGACTAGGACTCACAATCTGTGCCCGAGACAATAAACACGGTAATGTAGAAAATTCATACCTTTCCTATTCTTGATTTTAGATTGGATTTGAGAACTTGTTTTCACAGCTGAAAACACGTCAACAATGACGTCTAACTTTAAAGAATTATTCTAAAGTGATTTGCAATTAAGCATTCATAAAGTAGATCGTTGAAAAAATTCAAATATGTAATCTTAATCAAGCAACAAATATTTCATCCACAATACAAAACCCGCTGTTCACAAAACCAAGCAGGATAAAAGTTCAACTTTGCCTAGGCAATCGGACGATTTTGATTGATCTGAATTAATGTCAGCGAAACGGTGGACAAGGGAAAATAATCTATCTCGGACCCCTTTTGGGAAAAATAAATGATGTCAGTGAAGTTAAGCGAAGTTAAACATCGCCTTTACTAAAACATTATGAATTTTCACATTCATATTTTGGTTATTTAAAGTTAATAATTGGCTGCCAGCAAAATCAATACGGGAAGTTGACAAGAGTAGCAAGAAATAACGTCCGGGATTCCTTTAAAAATGGGCAAGAAATTAGGTGGAGACAAATCTAGTCAACTTCTCACGGATTACTTTGACAGTGAGTGTGAGATGGTCCAAGGACACGAAAATGATGGACCACCTCTAAAAACATCCATAACTTCAGGCCCACCGTCTAGGACAGTAAAACGCAAGTGTGGTGAGTCTGATATTTTGGAAGAGCCACAGAACAATTTATTTAAAACTCCCACCACACCTAAATTTTCTGAGTCTTCTTCAGAGGGAAGTTGTGGCCAAGCTGGAAATTCAAGCCGACGCTCACTAAAGAAACCAACAAGCAAGTTCCAGGGAAATGTAACAGAACGACGCCACAACTGCAATTACTGCGACTACAGCTCAACATACATCTCTAACCTGCGAATCCATGAGCGGACTCATACCGGGGAAGAACCATACGAGTGCAGCTGGTGCGACTACACTGCAAAATCCAGTTCGGACATGAGGACTCATGTACGAACACACACTGGGGAAAAACCCTACAAATGTCCACTTTGCGATTATAGGTCAGCGAGATCTAATGGTTTACAAAGCCATGTAAGAACTCATACAGGGGAAAAACCGTACAAATGCAAATATTGCAGCTACAGCTCAGCCCAGTCAAACGTATTAAAAAGCCATGAACGGACTCATACCGGGGAAGAACCATACGAGTGCAGCTGGTGCGACTACGCCGCAAAATCCAGTTCGGAATTGAAGACTCATGTACGAACACACACTGGGGAAAAACCCTACAAATGTCAACTTTGCGATTTTAGGTCAGCCACATCTGAATGTTTACAAAAACATGTAAGAACTCATACAGGGGAAAAACCGTACAAATGCAAATATTGCAACTTCAGAGCAACACAAATATCTACTCTACGATGCCATGAACGGAGTCATACCGGGGTAAAACCATATAACTGTATATATTGCGATTATAGGTCGACAACCTCAAGCAACCTGCAAAGGCATGTAAGAAAAGATCAGGAGAAAAGTCATACTACTGCGCACATTGCAGCTACAGAGGAAACTAAAGAGTTTTTTTTGTAAGGCGTGAACGGACTCATACCAGGAAAAAACCATTCCAGGGCCAACATTGCGGTTTCCCGCTCAGCAACAAGCACTTGTCTTCGAATGCTCGAATCCATAAACACACTCATTCGAGTGGGAAGTATATTTATTTTTTTATCTTGTCAATTACTCAAGCTCTTCTAAATTTTCTGCTTCTATTGTATTTTAATAATTATTTCAGGCTACGATTATTTAAGTATAGAAAAATACATTTTTAGTTTAGTAGGATGCGACTTCCAAGTAGCTGTCCTTATAAAAGTAACAATAGCGTTTCTGGAAAGGTTGTTCTAATTTTTAATATTTGTGTTTCTAATAGTTCTGATCTAATAAATAATTAAATTGATTAAATATGCATGCAGATTTAAATTTATTTACAAATTAATGCTCGCGTAAACTTTGTTGCATTTCTCACAAAAATTCGATTTTTGAGAATTATTTCAAAACTCCGTGTATGTATTACCAAACTGTCACATGTAAATGAATCCTCTTTCTGTGCTTTCGGTTCGTATTTTCGTTTTGACGGTTACTTCCACATTGAAATACCAAGGATACTGCGAGAATCGGGATTTTCTGCCCGGACTCGCCGGACCCGTTGTAATATTGTGTAATAGCGGATGTGGACAATAAGAGAAATGTCGCTGTGTAATTTTTTAAATTATAATGTCTTTCAACTGTGTTCGTCCGTAGTCAAAAACTGTAATCGTATATAAATTATTATGCTAAATTGACTTTGTAGTTTTGCCCTGCGTGGCTGAAATGCTGGCCAATGAAACTTAATTAATTGTGTTGTTAATTGTTCCTACAAGTTATCGCTTTATTTGATTGTACCGTATTTGCCTGGTACTCCACATGGCGAGTAAAAACCACAATTTCATTATCATCATCTTTTAGCCCTAGACTATTCAATCGATTTTAACGAACGGCGTAAAAGTTTAACACCACGTCTCATAAACGAGTCCTAAACGATAGCCGATTTGGACCTAACAAGAACCATTTTAACTTCATTTTAGTCGGACTAACACTTGTTTGGAGATAAATCTAATGATTGGTTTGCTTAGCGGAGTGCCTAAAGGCTCAATTCGATATCGTGTGTATGGTCCGAGTAGCTGGGTTCGAATCCCGGTCGCAGTATAAAATTCGGCAAAGTCAATTTTATTTCTACCTTCTAAATAATGTTTTTTTTATCGGTAAAATGTTGTGAAAATTAGAGCTGTTGATTTTTAACATGTAAAATGCCCTTTTGACATGACAATTTTATAAAAGCATGTCATGAAAAGCTTAGATTTTAATCTGAAACTTGAAAATTTTTCAGATTTATAAAACATGATAGCGAAAGTGCATGAAAGTATTGATAAAGGTATTTGAAATTGGAGTCGGTATGGTGGAATATTCAAATGATATTTGGATTTATATCGGAATCCGAAAAAATGGTACTCCAAAAAGTATCAAAGATCCGAATTCGATGGGGAAAATATTTTAATTCGAATTTTAAATCATATTTTTCCGATTTCCCGTCCCTGTATCTGAGGACATGTCTCCCGATTGTCTTTTTTCCCATGAAATTAGGTTGACTAAATGTTTTCTTATGGGTGAAACGATAGTTGGGTCAAATTTTTCCTTATTTAAAAATTACTCGGGAAAACAAATCTAGGGACGAATAATTCTATTGATAAAAATTATTCTACAAAATTTTCTCTCGGTAAATTGTTTTAGGGATATTTTACGTCGTAGAAATATTGGATGTGGTTGAAAATATATTGTATGACTGTCAGTGTTTATTCCATTTGACTCAGCTTCGAAACTCGGACAATGCCTAGAATATCAAAACCTTCAGTTAGAGTTAAAATTCAGCACGTAGAAAAATTGTAGCTAGCTAACTAAAATTAATGTGTCGTTCCTAGGGATTGTTTAGCAAGGAGAAACATTTTTGGATGATTTTTTTAGTGAAAATATGGAAATAAAAAAAAATAAGAATTTTTAAAATTTTGAAAATTAATTTTCCTCGCAATGTGTCTTGGAATTGGTGTGAATGAATTCTGAAATCTCAGTCTGCAGGAAAACAGCTACTAAATTAGTCCGGACCCCTAAATAATGACAGACTAAAAAAGAGTCCTTCAATCTGAACAAATTTGTATTCGGAAAGGCAAATTTTAATTTACAGAGACGATTTAATGCTGTTTGGCAATAAGGATGTAGCGATTTTTAAATTAGAGACATATACAAGGAATTATATGCACTTTTATTGTGGGAATATTGTAGTGAAATCTAAACTGCCATAGAATTGCACATTAATGCTTTTCTAAAAACTTTCAGCTGCAATAAATTACTAAGTATCAAAATTATCAAATTTCTGAACGATGAATATAAATGTAATGCGAAGAGCTAGGAAAACGGACAGCAAAACGATAAAAACGTTTGTTAGTGTTCAACGCCACTCAATGTTTTTCAAGAATAAAACCAGATACATGTTAGACTGTTAGCCATGGTCTGTCACAACGCGGAATCCCTATACAAGTAATTTCATCGCCAATAAAAACTTACGCCAAATAAATTCACAAGATGAAAACCATCATGACTCTTAATTTCATTGCCTATCGAAATTCTTTAACGGCATTTGTTATTGAATTTGAAAGTGATTTTTTAAATACTGTGGTGATTATTTAATTTTTGCACTAGCAACAACAGGTTTTCTGAATGGTCTTTTTTGTGATATGAAGGTGGTTTTTTCATTTTTCATGAATCTGGTGGTGGTTATGAAGCAATTCCTGCATTGTATAACTTTGCTTCTCCAGCGACGATGTGTATTGAAGTAGCTCCTGTATAAGAGCATACCTCTATAAGAGTCAATTGGCTCCTGCAGATAGGGTGCTCTTATAGCGAGAGTGGACTGTATGTACTTCTCAAACGTTGGAATAACGTAAGATTTGAGCGGATTCTGCTGAACGCTGAGAATTAACGTTACTTAAACGAACGTGGTTTATTGGAGGAAGTCGTTGGAAAATGGCTTTTTATAGAAATTCGGGCCTTGTACTCCACGTACATTTACTATAAATCCGCTCAAGAATTCATTGAAATACATTCAGCCCTTTGCATAGGGCCAAATGGTATTTCCTTCAATTCTCCAAAAATGTAAATTATTTAAACTATTCCTACGTTCAAAAGTTATTTTCCGTAAAAATACAAAAAAAGCATATAAAATTATGTATTTCAGTCGTTATTAGGTCATGAGGAAAATGTGGGGTAAAAGAAAAAAGAGTCGAGAGCTCTTGACTGGAGTGATAAAAAGTTCTGGTAAAACTTTTTAACTTTTACAAAGAAATTGTTTTAAAAAATCCCGCTTGAATTGAAGCCACTTCAATGAGAAGCGTTTTTATTTGGAGTGAGCCCAAAATCTTGGTTTGGAAGGCCAGGGTTTTTTAAACTTTCTTGAAAACTCGGAATTTATATAAAAATGATGACGAATGATTTTGAACTCGTATCATTTTTACAACTAATTTTTTAAAATACAGGACACTTTCGAACTTGGAACTTTTTCTGGATAGTCTAACTAAATCCAAATATTTACAATTAATTATTATTATTATTCTTGTCAATCCGAGTAAATTCATCTGAAAAAAGAAAATTCGAAGGGAAAAAAGTATTTAAAAATTTTTACTTGACAACTTTTTCCTAAATTTATAATGGCATCCATCAATAATAATTTATTATTTTTGTAATTGAAATAACAATATTAATCAAAATATGTTTTGGAGCTAGACTAAGACCACTAATGTTCTCATTTCACTTTGAGCCTCGTCATACATTTTCACCGAAACATATATACACCTTTCCATTTTTTCTTCGTAGCCAAAAATTAGTCCCGGCAATTGGCTGGGACAGACTCGAAGCAATTTTAAAACTATCACAATTTTCACAATAAAATGATTATTGAAATTTTGCTATAAAAACGCTAAGCCTTTTAGAAAATAGCTTGCTAAAATTCTGGAACTGAGAAAACCCATCAAAAAGTATATTATTTTAGTCTGAAAATAGTTTAATATTTTAAAATGAGAAGGTGAGAATACTTCAATTATTATCAAAAGGTTCGAACTGAGAAAAAAATATCGCCCATTTTTTCCCAAATATGCATGTGCAGTGATTTCTAGAAAATAATCGTGCCCTATCAGTATTATCTAGCACCTAAAATCAGACTCAATTTAATCCTTGCGAATATTTGCAAAGATTTGCTTTGCATTAACCTTGAACGGTGTTATTAATAAAAAAAATTGATTGTGATCTTGAGGGGGATCTTAAAACATACTTGAGTTACGGATCGAAAAAATTCTGCTGGTCTTAACAATAGCATAGCCCGGTCCTACGTTTAGATCCTCTCACGGTAGCGTAGCCTGTCAAAAATTAACCCGGCCTTTCAGGAGCCCCGCAAACGGGTTAAAATTTCTGGACCCCAAACCCCAAGTTTTTTTAAAAATAAAACCCCACCCCCGTAAGAAACCCATTTAAATTTTTTCCCTTTAAAGCATTCCACACGATTCTTTTTTTTGCGGGAAATTAACTATGGGTGGTGAAATTTTAACCAAGTACGTGTAATTATTACTTAGTGATGGGGGGAAAAATATTTTCCATTATTTTGAAAAATATTTGTAGTCCAAGCATATTATTTCAATTATAATATTTTAATATCTACTAACAGGGTTTCCTTTACCTACCGTCTGAAAACTTGATTTTAGTCAAGCTCGGAAAATATTTTGTAAGCGGGGGTGAAAGTCGCTTGATCGAAGTGGACCGCTAATTATATTTTGTATTGAATTTAAGTGCGTAAACAATGTTTTATAACAATATTTCTCTTATTTTGGAATAAAGGACGTCTTTAAAATTTTGCCAATCCAGTATACCAAAAAGAGCTGGTCCGTCGGTATACTTGGTATGGAAACTGACTCTTCGGACGCGGAAAATTGTCTAGTTGTGAATTAATAAATAATTTAGTTGTGAATAAATGGCATGGAGATGAGCAATCATTCCAACAATGCCATAGGTCGCAGAGAAAATAAACAGTTCGGATTGTGAGGC
>JAQFXU010003515.1:0-15999 GCA_034693705.1 Spatulosminthurus flaviceps | reverse complement strand
TTATCTGGGTAGATCGAATCCGTGCCATTCCCTGGCCGAGGCCAGGTACTTCACCACTGGACTGAACTGGCTGTTCGAAAATGTACATATATAATATATAGGTAGATCCCAAAAAACACGTAAGTTTATTAGCTCCTCGGGAATAAAATATGTACACGAGGGTAGAGGCAACCTTGAATAAGCAGAAGCACCTCTAGACTTAAAGTAAACTTTGAGCAGGCAGAGGTTCCATTCCATATTTCCTAGTAAAGTGTATGTATCTAATGTAAAGCTGAGAATTTAACTGTAAGTAATCTTTAAGAAATCAATTTTTCGCGTAGGTTTCGTTTGGCATGTCCTGACACATTAAAATTTGATACATACATGACATATGTAGATACATCCAACAAAACACGTAAGTTTATAATTTTTCCTGGAATAAAATATGTACACGAGGCGACCTGAAACCTTGAGTAGTAGGCAGAAGCACCTAAGAACTGTACTAATACTACTAATTGTAAGGCGCCGGGTATATAAGTGTGAAATTACAATCATGTATATAATAATCAATGCATTTTCGTTAAGAGACTTGTTTGATCCTTCTCTCCTCCATTTTACAATGAGACGTCATTTTGTATACGTATTTAATGTTGTTTACGACCTGTGCAAAGTCACACTTTTCGGACGAGTAAACGTGGAAGCTTGTGCAAATATAATTTCGCATTGAACATTGAAACTTGATATTGAATAATCAATATATATGCATATAATGCTACACATACATAATTATATGCATACCTATATTGTCACTTGCCCAGGCAGAAATGTATCGTCGGCTAAAGTGCAAAAGGGGCTATAATTTTCGTAGCGTTATGGGTAAAACAAAATTATAGCCCCTTTTGCACTTTAGCCGACTGTATTCTAATTAACTTCCTCGGAAATACGTGGCTTTGCTTTGTGACATTTATTTGAGTGACAATCCAGAGCAGTCCTTTAAACCAACACAGCTCTCTTCCAGGTTTCGTTATTTCATGGGAATTTTAGGGATATATAGAGACTATTAATATTATACCAATATAGCTTTTAACTATAGACCAGCATAGGGTAATTCGAGATGTTAGGACCCATTACAGCAAGGATTTACTTCTTAGCCTTCTTTTTAGGTACGAAATTCGGTGTTCTACCGTATGATTGGGATAAAAATACGAAAAGACCTTGCAACACAAAAAGTAAATTGCAGTTATTCTCATGGATCTGCTCTTTCCTCTTTGACACCTCCGTTTCAATCTGGTTCCTGGCAGTGCTTGTGTACTGGTCTCATCACCGGTATGACGATCGCAAGAGTATGAATAACTACGTTATTTGCTGTAACGTATTCATATTCTCTCTCCTGTCCTTAGCCATGCATGGTAACTTGATCCGGAGTCGTGATGAGCTACTCGCTTTCAGTTTTCAGTATGAGAAGTTTTGCAAAGTTTTTCAAGGTGAGTGTTTTGTCATGGCAGTCCATACCATAATCTCGGAGATATGTATCTCACAATAATATTTATTGTACATGTTTTTTCTTACAGAAAAATATAATAACAATAGTAATTACTGTAATAACTCAAATCTGAGAAGGATTTTAGCGAAAATTTATTACGAGGACAAAGCGGGTCTTTTGAATTTATTCATATGTGGAGCATTTCTATTTGGCAGTGTAATATGCATTGGAATTAACGTGCTTTTTCCAAAATTTCCCAACTTGCCCACATCCCTTGAAGTAATCCAGGCTCTACCCCCAGGTAAATATTTAGTTGTCCTCATCCTCCAGCAGTTGATCTTCCTCCGTTACTTCGCAGGCTGGGCTATAATTGCACTACTACATTCGTTCGTCTTTTCCGATGTCGTATTTTCTTTACCAGGGATACTCAAAAAAATTCAGTGAGGCTCTTTTGAGAGATGATGCTAAAAGTTTTGATAATGAAATTGAACTGATGTTAAAATCTATAAATTTTATTGCGTGCAGCTGGAGCAATGACCCTAATGCAAATGGATCTGGAGCCTACATAAGTTACAGTTTTGCAGACACTGAACGACGATTAGACTTTATGAAGGATTGCCGAGAGATTCAACTGGTATTCATCACAGCTTCGGACGTCGCGAGCCCCATTTTAATTCCTGCAGTGAAATTCATCTGTATGGGCGAAAATATATTTGTCCTCTACTGTCTCCTCCAACTAGACGACATTTTCATATTGTTACTCATGATTGCATTGTTTGTGTCTACTGGGGTGGTTTTAATCACCATATTCTCCCTCTTTGGTCAATTGCCAGGACATTTTGAGGATTTAGTTCAAAGTTGGCGCTCTCAACCTCAGCCTTCAGTTGTGAGGAGATTTGTAAGGAGTATCAGACCTTTGAGGTTTAATATTGGAGGGCTGTACTATGCTAACAGACGAGTTGTTCTTGAAATTTTAAAATTTATTCTTGAATCCACCGCCGATCTTTTGGTTATGAAGAATTAAATAATTCCCCCCCCCCTTCCTCGTAAAAAAGGTCTCATTTAAAAAAGTAATCCCCACTTTTGATATGATTAGTTATGCTATTGTTATGCTATGTTTAAATTGCCTCCATGACTTGTATTACTAACGCAGTAGAAGAGAATAAGCTTTGGGTATTTTACAGCAGGGCTGTATCACACTGTATAGATTATGCGCTATGCCTGGTAAATAAGTACATAATAAAATAACATTTCCCTTCCTTTACATTCTCGCCCCACTTACACATTTACACATGTCACCCGTAGAGTTCCAAAAAATATGTGTAGCATTTTAGGTATTTTTAACAAAAGTACACCCTTTTAGCCCCCAGTCAAATACAAGAAATAACAAGATAAATAACGGTTTATATGTCTAACCTTTTTCACTCTTCCACAATGTCACCTCAAGTTTATGCCTTCGTCCTTTAGTATCGAATTAGTCTCACTCAACATAAGTCAAAATATTGCAAGTTCTTATACCTTCACGTCTAAATTATTATTTCTTTCAAAATGATCTCGTCGAGGATTCTTCAGCTTGTATTTAGTATACTTCCATTTATGATCATTAATTTGTGGAGGTATTTTTCAGTGCCTGGGAATGGGGATAATACTGATAATAATAACGGATATTTGACATACTTGTTTACCTGGTTCAGTGATTATTCCGTAGTGATTGTTCCAATTTGTTCGTTTTTATATAATTGTATTTTAACAATTTGGACTGGCAGCTCATCAACAGCTCAACTTACCTCCTCTGGGGGAACAGAATCTTTAGGTATGATAAAATAATAAATCATATACATATATTAACTTCTAGCTTATTAAGATATAAAAAATATTGGGAAAATATTGTACCACATGTACGGAACTGAGATGTCTAATGTTCAATGTTTAGTTTAGCGGGAAAAAGGCCCGTTAGGATGGGCAGATGGAGTTAAATGTTAAATCCCTTGCTTAAATTCTGTACTCATAGTATTGTAGTCCCACGAAAATTTCTTTCTTAGTGGTATTTTTATTTGTAGTTATTTTAGAAAAAAAGTTCCATGTCACAATTTAGCTATTTTGATCCATTATATATCAAAATAAAAATATTGTTCTTACAATGATTATTGTTGGCGATGGATTATAATGATAGGCCTGACTCTGAACCAAAATCTCAGTTCATAAGGGTATTGTGTAAAAAATAATTGGTGTTGATTTGTTGCATTTGAAATGACATTAAATATCGTTAATAGGTACAAGCTTATCCGTAAAGCTAAAGCGAGCTTGTATTTTGGGATGGTTCGCTTTCGTGAACGAACTTTTTAACAAAACTGAATCTGATGATTCCACGGTTGATTCTGAGGAGTCTGAGGGTGATTCCAACTCTGAGTACGAGTCGTCAGAGGACGACAGCAGCGAAGAAGATCCTTCCAGTTTCTCAGACTTTTATGTTAGACAAGAACGGGATTATCATTCGTGTCCTCGTTTTTAAGTATGTTTTCAGTACCAAGCAATTTTATAATTTTAAGCTGGATGCGGAAACCCTAATGTATATTATAGCTAACTAAAAAATATTTTTTTAAATACAAAATATCCACTCAAAAAGTATGTCTACAACATTTTGTACTCAATTAATTTTTAGTACTGCCAGTTAAGGTGCACTTATTTTAAAATTGGTTGAAGATTATTAAGGATTATGTATTGTGGATTGTACCCTCATAATAATTGTGCTGTTTGGTTACGTAATCCTATAATTGTGTTGTTGTAAATGATTAGGATAAGTTATTGTTGCTATTTTTAACGTACAAATAATATGACAGATTTCAGCTCAAAGCAAATAAATTGTATCCAATTATTTTCCCACCCAGAAATAAATCTTTGCATTGTTGATTTCTAATTTAGGGCACGATACCAATAATTTTCTTAGCCAAGCATAACCAATGAATGTTGAAATTTCAAAATTGCCACCTGAAATGAACCAGGGGAGAAGACTGGTTTTATTTTCTGTGAATAAAGAATATTTTTAGGTTTCAGAGAGAGTTTGAAGTTCGGACATTGAAAAACATTTAGCCACGGTATGGACTTTCCGTCTGGTTTCGATTGTACTGTACGAGCTTAGAGCGTGCCCTCATTTAGTACACTGTCCGCCTCCGGGTCATGATGACTAGAGGCATCAGTGACAGACTCCATGATTACGAGAGACGGATGCGGTCGATCACCTTTTTCCTCCTTAACTGGCTGAAGGTCAACTCCAGCACGGATTTGTTTCTTCAATTCAAAGGTAAGGATGGTTATCCAGCCGAGGTGAGTAATGAGGTACGCAAAAAATAGCAAGACGAAGGGCAAGGGCTTCCAGCCTCCTAGGGCCGCTGCAATGGAGGGGCTGTCAGTATTGAGGTAATCCTTGATACTAAAGTAGGCGGGGTAGGAAGCGAGAATGTACATTAATGTCATGGAGTAAGCAGCCAATTCCAGGAGTCCCAAAGGTATTAAAATTCCCGCGTAAAAAACAGCCATTTGTATGCGCTGAGGAAAAACAGCATGGAGGCATCGGATTAATCACACGATTTCACGACTTTTGAATGTTACGCTTTCCTTATGGGTCCTAATAAAATTACTAAATAAAGTTACGAAGTAAATTGGATTTTACCTTGTAGGCCCCGTAAAATAACAAAGTTCCTGCTAGTACCCAAGTTAAAGATCCAAATCCGATCATTACGAAAACGACTATTCAGGTGGGAATTAAAGTGAATTTTATGTTTTTGCTGAAATGTGTGGTTCTTACCTCGTATAAAAGTATTTGAAACTTGTTGATATAATTATAAATTTGGGTTGTAAATGGAACCTAACCTACACGCCATGTGTGATAAGTTGAGCACTTTGTTCCAGCCTTTTTTTCACAGAAATGACTTTTCGGTTGTCGGATCAATCCTCCTACGAGCAAGCCAAATCCAGCGGCCTCAAAATGAAATAAAAGTCGAACTACATTCAGCGCTGGGTAATTATTATTGCCTGCGTGGCAAATTCAACCAAGGGGTCTGGCCAAATTTGCCTGATTCAGTTCCCCATTTCACTCGCTGGCTACAAAATTATCCCAGGATTTGGTCCCATTTAATCTACATTGCTTACGCTATGTACACTGTAATTGGTTACATTTACCTTTATCCCAGTACCGGCCAATTTTGCACCATATTAACAACACCAATTTTAGCTATGTATACCCTTTAACCCCGCCTTGCTAAATTACCCCCGCCACACTGACCCCTTCCCCCCAGTTCATGTTAGACTTAACCCGCTTTAGCTAATTGCTTCCGCTGCACTGACTACTTTTATCCCTCTAACGTGTTACTTTTACCCCGCCTTGCGAATTTGGTCCCACTGCACTGGTCGCAATTGTGCTACTACTTGTTACGCTCTAGATTCCTACATTTACCCCGTCTTGTTTAATTCGTTACATTGCTCTGTATTAGCCCCACCTCTCCCCCTAGCGTCACATTTATTGGTTGTCATTATTGCTTTGCTTGTCTATATTGTTTCCTGTGGAGTGGTCAGCGGTCTCAATTATACTACACTTCCTCAAATTTGACCCACCCTAATTATTCGCGCATTCCCGCAAATTTCCCAATTTTCATGTATAATAGAAAAATAATGCTTACGAATAAGAGGACGCCATTGACCATACAATTTATCCTCACGTTGCATTTTCCTGTACAGCAACACAAGGGATTGAGCTGTTCCTCCCGATACTTTCTTGCTTCGTGGATCCGTCCACGCCCCCCTTCTGGATGCTCTATATTATGATGATTAGGTGCTAAATGGATTGCATCATAGGAGTTCTCCGCTGTAGCGTTATGCAATTCGTGTTCGTGATCATGATCGTGATGTCCTCCTGGTGGGTGATGCTTCCCAAACGAATGCCCGAAAATCGCTAGATTGTGCTTTCTTACCATATTTCAAACATCTAATAAGCGAAAATGGGTAAGTCTACTCAAGGTATAGTTAATTCGCCTAAAAAGAGGTCCTTTTACACTATAAGTACCGGTTCCGGTACTAGTACCACGACATAACCCAACCCTGAGCCTCTTCTTTAGAGCATGAAGCCATGCATGATGTTTAATTCTTAACGTGCAGATGCAGATTTAGCGTTTGGGTTAACAAGCTCTAGGTGATAATATGTGTAATGCCTAAGTGCTCTGTCATAGCATAGCATATGATGCCGCGATCCGAGCAGAGTTAGTATTCAAACAAACTCAAAAAATGCTTCGCATCCGCATTGGTTAAATTAATTTCATTAATTAAATTAATTTAAATTTATGGTCGAAACAATGATATTGTTTTTTGAAAAGTGAAAATTTTTATTTGTTTTTTATTTTATGTTCAAACAGTACACAATATTATTATTATCAATAGTATTAAATGAGCCGAGTTGTAGTCACCGCAGTTCGCTGAGTATCATTACTTCTGTACATAGATGGTGTAGGCATACTCAAAATAAGAAGATAACAACTCAAACCACCGCTAGAGCGCGGCCTGCGGCCGCGCTGAAGTTTTTACTATGTGCCGCCTGACTTTTCAGCCACATTGTGGCTGGTGGGGGTTCTAGTTTATTTTATACGGACACGACATTCGGCTATTCGGCATACTATACAACCCAGTAGTAGTGCAGTGCAGTAGTAGATAAATCAATAGGGTGGGGGATTGTTTTGTGAGTAAGGCTGCGGACCTTGGACAGTATGGACAGTAGGTGGCGGACCTTGCTGAGGGGGTGGACGGGGCGGCGGTGGTGGACGTTGGAGAGGGGGTGGTCCTTGGGGCGCACCTTTCTTCACTATTGGATCCAAGTCTGTTCCCACTTCGATATGTTTCTTGAATTGAAAGCAACAATAAGCGGACCAAATCTGACAAATGATACTTAGGAGGCCGCCAATACTCGCAAGAGTTGCATAAGCAATGGTTTCCGCATATGTAAATTCTACCCCGTCTCTGTCAAAGATAAGGTTTTGGTTGTAAACACCCGTGTCCTCCAATTTGATATATTTACCAACTGCCACACCTATCATCACCATGTACACCAACAGTGCAATAAATATGAAGAAACCGGCGATCTGAGCCGGCACTGCAACCCGCTTGAAAAAAAACCAGATAATTAATTGCTTGAAAAATAATCATCATCCCCAAATTAATGTCGTTTTTTCCAAAATGACAGCTAATTTATGGTGGGACTTACGGCAAAAGCTGAAATAAAAATAAGCATCGCAGCCAAAAACCAAAAAACAGTTACGATTACGACCATTGCAGTTAAACCTGGAAAAGAAGAGAATTTATCCGTTGGATTTCAAGAGAATACATTTTTTGGGGTGGCTTAAGCGCCCCTACAGACACGCGGAACTTAACTTGCAAAGTTCCGCCTGTCTGAATATACATCTGACCGCGCGGATTTAATTTTCATGTGCCATCATAAATTTGAAGCAATGAGCTTTGATTTGTAAAATCCAAAATTGCATGACTGAAATTTTGGTGAATGTGAAATGTCACGTGGCGACGTATATTTACAAAAATAAAACAGGCTTTAATTCGGCTTGCATGTAGTGTAGAGTTACACCCTGAATCACAAATTATGAAGCGATAATGCCGGGATTTTTGAATCTAAGGCTGTAAATAATTTTTATGTTATTTATTTTCCCATTGTCTCACCTAAGCGAACGCGATTCATGTCCTCGCAATGTAAAATAAACTCCTGCATCGGTATGGGGGGACTCAGATAGTGCTCACAGTCTAGTTCGACAGGCATTTTCTCGAACCCAACAGCATTTAGACATACACACGCAATCTAAACGGATAGAATTTTGAAATTGGTTTGAGTGGCCACTCATTAGAACATGACATTATTTAATGGCGTTAAAAAAGAAGACACGCACATTTTGTCTCAATGCTATCGACTTGACAACGTTGAAAGGATTTCTTACTTACCAAAAGACAAGTGGCAATGAATATACAGTTGCATCTGGTGTTGCAACATCCGGTGCAGCAGCAAGGGTTCGTAGGCTTGGGTGGTGGTTTACCCGTTATGGGCATGGGGTGGGGATTGGACGAGTGTCCGGTCGCGGTCCCTGGATTTTGCATTGGATCTTTTCAGAGTACACTCAAAGTCAAAGTAAGTCACTGATTCAGATTTCCTGGGTCCACAGTGTCCACTGTCCACACCCTGCAGCAGAGTCTCTGCACGTGCGCTATGGAGAAATATTCAAGAGGTCTGCGCAAGCGCCAAAAGAGATGGGGGTTTTATAAATGTTAATTAAATCTATATTAATTCAAATACATGGTAGTTTTTTTATTTATAAATTATAGTAAAATTATAACGCTTGGATCAGAATGCACCAAAAAAAAGAAAAATGATTGCTATATTCAATTTGAAAGTTTATTTAATTAATTTGTGAACCATAAAAAGCTCAAAATTTAAAAATTTGATTTTTCCTTCCAACACAGACATTTTAATTTTAAGAAATCAAGTTATTTTTGAGGAATGAGATCTTGGGGATACTCTGGAGTTCAGCGTAAAGAAATTTTTTATTATTGATCTTATAGAGAATTATAATAATAAATATTTGGCTAAATTGTTAGGCTTTTATAAGTTTGACTTCAATTTTGCACTATGCATTTCATTATATTCGACCCATTTTTTCAAATCCTCTGGCATTTCCGGCTTCTCTACGTCAGGATGAACCGTGGAAATTATTTCCTCAAGATCAGCTGTTGCGGTCCCAACTTTTAAGTATCCAATGGACCGGATTATGTTATCACTTAGAGTTATGATACGTTGCTCAAAATACAAGGCCTTGCTATCCCACCAAACAGGCCTCGTTTCAACCTGCAATCCATTGTGACCCAAAAAAATATATAAAGCTCAAAATTGTCGATGAATAAAAATCGAGCACTCTGTTAAGTTAATAATTGACATTTTTGAATATTAATTTTTTCTGAAGATTCTTCTAAATTTCAAATATGTTTAAAAATTCTTACTCTATACAGCGAAAACATATAGAGAGGCTTTCTATATCGAAAATTGGTCGCAGCTAGAGGAAAATTGCCACCTTTTTTTATCATGGGCCCTGAAATCCCGGACCGGATGGCGTAGTCAATTCGGGCGAAATCACATTCTCGGAGGTGCCGAGCATTATTCATATGAGTGGCCATAAAATCTCCGTCAGTGGGTAAAACAATACCTAAAAAATGCAGACGTAATATTTTAGAGTGGAACTAAATCTTTTTTGAAAAATCAACCACTTCTGAGAAAAAAAGACCAATAATTTTCGCTCCACAGTTTCTGTTAAAAGGAACACAAAAGTTTGCTGTTGCAAGGGACAACATTTTTGAATGAAAGGGGCAAAAATAATTTTGCCAGAAAAAAATATAGATTGATTGGAGCAAAAAATTTGAGTTGAAAGGACAAAATAAGTTTTGTTAAATTTCCCAAAAAGTTTGGTCAAAAGGACAAAATATCCATTGCATGGGTCAAAATTCATGTGACAGGATTTCATAGAAAAATTCTTACCAAAAATTGTAGATGTTTCTAGAAATGAAATTCGTCTCCGGAAAAATTGAGCAAACATCCAAGTAGAAAGTAAACGTAAAAAATAATTAAATTCTAGGAAGAGATATAGGAAAAATCCTACAGTACAAATTGTAGTGAACATTTTTAAAATCCAAGTTTCACTAAATTAATAATATTTCCAACAAAATTCCGGGTTTCTTCCTTAAAATGAAATACAAACTAAATCAGGAGCATCCCATAACAAGGAATGCTGCTTATGGAAAATTAATGGAAAAAATTAAAATGGGCTGTAAAATGCACTAGTAATAATTACAAAATAACTTTTGAAATTTCCAGAACTTTCCACAATTGGATTGTACAAAAAAGAATATTATTTATTTCTTAATTACAACTCTGATTACACTCTGTGTGTGGGTTTACACAATTTGTGCAATAACTACTATTATCCGTTGGGGAATTTTTTCACAAAAGAACTATAATGACTCCTGTTTCAATTGACCCTGTGATTTTTCCCACCGATACCGGCTACCCAAGCACGTGGGCCCACGTGCAATGGATATGTTCACAAAATAATTGCTACCTTCCTGGAATCTGCTATGTTGGTTCTGTTGTAAAAGAAAAGTTCAAGGAGGAATTTTCCCACCCTCACGTAACTCTCTCAATCAAAGTCTTTACTTTGAAAGTAAAACTTGCATTTGTTCCTCTGTCCATTTCATGCTGAGCAAATAATTATTTTTGGTGAAATCAATAGCTACATACGTGGCTGTGGAAGTAAATATTATTAATTGTTTAGGTATATTTTACATACTGATATAAATCAATTATTATATTGCAGGAGAAAAAGTAAGGAATGGTTTTTGAGCGAGAATTTTCCAAGTCAATTAATACAAGAAAAAGTAAGGAGAATGATTTTGCAGGGCAATTGATCCTACAATAATAATTGTCTTCCGATTAAAAATCCTTGCAAAATATGATTTTTAACTTAATTTTCTCTCATATTTTAATTCCATGGGGTGTTTGTATCAAAGCATGTAATTTAAAATTGATAAATTGTTTACATAATTTTTAGTTTCCGTTGGAAAGTATTTTCTAAAAAAATCATCACATGGACAAAAATGTTGACCAAAATTTGGTAAATACTTGAGTCATATCGTTCAAAAGCTTTTGTGAAAAAAATAAAAAATTCTTTCGAAATTTTGTTGAGGTACACTGGCCAGGACTAAGGTCGAATTGTCTGAAATGTCAATAATATCCCAACAACTTTCCTTTTTATACCCACGAAAGGTTATAAAACTTATGAACCAAATTTCTTCCCAGCTCCGCCCCAATTGTATAGGAACACAGTCCAAATTAAGTTTGGTTTCATTTGTGGAATCTCTTCATCTCAAATTGAAAAATTGGGCCAAAAATGGAAATACAATCAGAATAAAAGCATAAGTTATGATGAAACTACTACGTCACCAAATATTTTAGTTTATAAATCCACTCACTTTCCTCAACATTTATCACACCATCTTTTCCCTTAAAAATGCATGTGTTCATAAATGCTAATTTTACCCTTCATTTCCCTTATCATGGATGAACTTAGAAAATAATTTTTACAAAATATTTTTTTAACCTTAAACATTTTTATATCGTCGGCTAAAGTGCAAAAGGGGCCATAATTTTAGAAGCGTTGTGCAAGAAGGGGCTATATGCAGCGATCGCTTAATTTTCAAAGGAGCCAAGTCTGTGCATGTACGTACAGAAGCGTAGCTATGCAAGCAGCTGCAGGAATGCGTATTGCGGATAGCCCCTTTTTGCTTTAGAATAATTATTGTAAGCGTACAGAGTTGGAACTATCTCGTATTAAGGATTTCTGCGTATAGCCACTTTTGCACTTCAGCCGACGATATGTACCTTTAACTATATAATGTCAAATATACTAGAGCTCATCCCTCCAAAACAAATAGCATATCGTCGGCTCAAGTGCAAAAGGGGCTATAATTTTGGTAACGTCATGGGAAAAACAAAATTATAGCCCCTTTTGCACTTTAGCCGACGATATGATATGGCCAAACCTCATGAGATTATTTATGTAATAAATAATCGCTCATAATAACAGCTATCAGCAAAATCACCTCTCTGCATATCATTTCTCTTCCGAGCACAGAGGAAAATAATTATTCAGTCAATATTAGTTTAAAAATTATTTTTCTCATGACAATTTCCCTCCTACTCCACCAGCGAACAAGTTCTTACGGCATAAGATGTTTTTTACTCATACATATTTTCATGATGAAACCCTATACCTGGAAATGAAGGGTATCTTCCACGTATATAGCGTCCAATATAAAAATATTTAATCTCAATTCCTCCGTTTATTTACATCTGATGTACATACCGTTATTGTATAATATAATTTTATACTATTTATACATCCAATAGAACATATCCTGTGACATTTATATGAGCTGAGAGCTCTACACACAAGGAAATAATGTTAAAAATTAATTACTCCAGCTTTTGTATACATATTCTCATTAAAAATCATATCTCTGATATTTTCACACGTGCAAATTACTGAAAAAGGTATGATGTGATCGTACGTCACAGGTTCGTAGCTTGTCAATCGGCTTACTTGTAAAATTTGGAGGAAAAATCCCTTGAAACCACTAAAAGCTGAGAAGAGCACAAGCTATGTGATAAAATGGTCCCTGAGAAATTGAAGAGTTATGTGAAGGAGGAAACTTAGACAAATTATCAATAATTATTATATTGCTCCGTCAATGGGAATTCCCACTCAAAAAATGATAGTATTGCAACATATTCGGATCATTAATTTAATTGGATTGAATTGTGTAGTCTAAATATCAAATATAAACTTTTGTATAATATTTCTTCCTTCAGTCTTAGATTATTAGTCCTCGGGGCAGGAGTCGGCGGGCTTGTTTTTCTTCCTATAGCAAATACCATTAGATTTTTTGTAATAAAACATTAGCCGAAGACTCAGGCCAGGTTTGAGAAGACTCACAGAGAGGAAATTTTTTAGTAGGCTAAATTTTGGGGACCAATTAAAATATATTGATAATTAAATTGACAAATAACATTTTTCGTTTTGAAAATTATCAAGAAAATTTAGGGTGGGAGCAGTTCAATTTTTGAAATTTTTTTAAAATGGAGGAAATGCCAATTTTTAACGTGAGCACTGTGTCGGAGCATAGCACTGCTTACGAATTTGAGGTATACAATGTGGAGAGTACAATGAGGCTGGCGTATAAATATGAATACTTTATGTACGGGACATCCTTATTCTATCTCATTGCGGTGTTCGTGGGTCGGAAGATCATGGAAAATAGAGAGCCATTTAAACTCAATACACCGCTCTTTGTTTGGAATATTTTCAACTCTCTTTTTGCTACGATAGCTACGATACGAGCATATCCCGAATTTTTCTACATCCTTTCGAAACCCAGTGGATTTTTGAACTTGGTTTGCTCTATGTAAGGTTTTATATGTTAGAGTAATATTAGATGTAGTTTGAATTGGATTAGATGGATAAAAATGTGGTGTAGCCGAAATTTCGTTTTAATTGGACTGCGTATCGTCTGAGAAGTCAGATTTTTTCGTTTCCAAAATTTTCGTTTTATCAGACAAAATTTCAGTTTCATTGGATGAAATTTTCGTTTTATCCGACGAAATTTTTGTTTTATCGACGGAATTTTTGTTTTATCGGACGAAATTTTGTTTTATCGGACAAAATTATCGTTTCATCGGAGAAAGTTTTCGTTTTATCGGAGGAAGTTTTCGTTTTATGGGATGAAATTTTCGTTTTGTAGGACGGAATTTTGGTTTTAACATGTTGAAAACAATTAGTTTACAATTTACAGGGAACATCACAATTACGCAATGTCTTTCTGGTGGCTGATGTGGTGCTTGTCAAAATTTGTGGAACTTGGAGACACACTTTTTATTGTTCTACGAAAATCCCCATTGAGTACTTTACATTGGTAAGGGGAGAAGTAACTAATTCTATCATTGATTCTATAGAAACAAATTAATCAGCACATGAGATTGATAAGAAAATATATTTGGCCGCAATTTCCAGGTGGCACCACAGTACTACTCTGATCTGTGCCTGGCTAGGCTTCCAGTACATTGATCCACTTTGGGCGAGAACTTTTGTTCTCAATACTTTTGTACATTCACTTATGTACTTTTACTACGCTCTAAAGGTAAGACACATTTTAGAGAAACGTTTGAGTGGCCCCGGTTAAATTTATCAAATTTTCTCAATTACTCATGTACATATGTAAATTTAAAAACACACGTAACAATTTATACCAGCTGTGCATAATTGAAATTTAACAGGCGATTAAAGTGAACGTCCCCAGGAAAATAGCCATGGTCGTTACTTCAATTCAGCTTGCACAAATGGGCATTCTCGCCATATTGCATTCCACGTCCATGATTGCCATGGGTGAGTGTGTAAAATATTTTAAAACTAAACAATTTTCATTTCCCCAATACATATGTAAAAAAACGGATGTTAACAAATTTGACTTTTTTCGGTAATTATTATAGCTTTCGGCCGGGAATGCCATCGCCCTCTGTGGTTTTGCTTGGTACAATTTATTTTTGAAGGAGGATTTTCGTACTTACTTCTCCAGTTCTTCAGACAGGCATATTTCTCGGTCAAAAAGGCTACTAAGAAAGTAGAGTAATATGTTTGTGTTTTCCCAAACAAACATTTATACTTGAATAAAATCTTAAAAACAATTTTATTAGAAACATTGAAAAATGACATTTTGAGAATTAAAAAAAAGAACTTCATGAGCTCGGTTTTTTCGCTAACTTAATATCTCTTTATCTCTTACTGTGTAAAGTTCATAATAATATTGATATTTCATTTGAGATATTTGATCTTCAGAGAGGGCTCGCTTTGGATTAGGACTCTTTCAATCTGGCCAACTTTAAGCGGCTTTGGCCGAAACTAAGCAATTTGACAAAATTTGCGGCTTTGGCCAACGTTAAGCCACTTTAGCCGATATTATTCATTTTGGTCAAAACAAAACACTTTGACCAAAATTAAATAGCCTTGGTCGAAATTAAGCTATTTTCGGCCAAAGCAAATAGCCTTGGCCGAAATTAAATCAGTTTAGCCGAAATTAAGCCACTTTAACCTAAAATAAGCAACTTTAGCGGAAATTATTCAGTTTGGCCAAACTCGTTGCCAACATTAAATACCCTTGGCCGATAGTCAAGTCCCTTTCGCCGAAACTAAGCCACTTTGGCCAACATTAAATCAATTTGGTCGAAGAGCAATTTGCCAGTAATCAAAGCCACTTTCATAGTAATTAAGCGCTTTGGCCGAAATAAAGCGGCATGCAATTGATATTTTGCCAATGAACACCAAAATCTCCTTGAGAATTTTTATTGATAAGATATTATATTTTCCTTGCACTCGGCTCATAAGGTTGGCAAGGCTGGATACAAGTTGGAGCCGCCACGCAAAGTCTCGGTGGTAGCGGATCCAAGTAAATTACCACAGGTTTGAGGTCCTCGAGCTGTTTAATTTGTTTATTTAATTGAAAGGCGCACAGAGCGAAATAGGTTTGGAGACACGTGAAGATAATGATGCGGAGTGTCGCCGTAGCTGGATACATTTGTCTTGTTTGACCATATAAATTACTCCAGTCCAATCTCTTTGGCGCCAACTCAGGCCAATTGTGAATGTACATGATCCACAAGATTTCCATTACACAAAAGGATAAAGTTGCTAAGCACCAGAGCAGTGCGGCAGCGACAGCGGAGCAGCGCATGCGCTGAAAAGTATTACAAAACTTTAGTCAAATCTAGTACTATTTCTGCTATTGTGACTGAAAATTTGACAGCTACATCCAAAACACTTACAGTAAAAACTCTTTAAGACGGTCTCTCAGGGGGATCTTTATTTTGGCCGTCTTAACGTATGACCGTCTTACCG
>JAQFXU010003514.1:0-16005 GCA_034693705.1 Spatulosminthurus flaviceps | reverse complement strand
GGACACGTACCTACGAACCACTGGACACGTACTCACTGTAATAAGGAACACGGACCACGGAGGCATGGGACATGGACACACGTGCACAGTTGTCATATACCCACGGACCACCGGGTCAAGGCGACCACACGGAACCACGTACCCACTGAATCACGTACTCAAGGGGCTCATACGCCCGTACATACTACGCACTAATTCATGAATTTGGAATATAATTTGGTGGTTGTAACCTAACCTAACGTTCTTTGAATAATTTCCCTTCGGGATTGGAAACCTAGCCTAACCTTAATAAGTGTTTTAATTTCTATAATATAATTCAATATTAAAGGTTCGGTCAGGTCAAGTTAGGTTATTTGGTCGGTGCCTCTGTAGGTACCTCTCCCGTGCCGCGATCTGTGCCTCCGTGGGTACGTGTCCCGTCGTCCGTGGGCACGAATCCCGTGGTCCATGGGTACGCGTCCCGTTGTCCGATTCTCCGAGGTCCGTGCCTCCGTGGGTACGCGTCCCGTGGTCCCTTCGTGACCATGGAGTGTGAATCTGGCAACTTTCCGTGGTCCCGTGTCTCCGTGGGTAAGGATTTTTCCCGTGGATTTTGCCATCACCCGGCATTCCCCGTTGGGGATTGCGGATAGGAAAGTTCTTTTAAGCTCCCCCAGTTCTTTATAAAGAGTGATTAGGCATTTGTAAGAGGTTTGGCAGAAAAGTGTTAGTAGGCAGATAGTGCTTCCGCGAAATAATACAATTAGCCCTGCTTTTGGCCTTGGACGGGCTGTACTTTAACTTTGGTAGCTGTTTAAAAATGTAGAGGTGACCTAAGGATTTTTATTCTTTCGCTTCATTTTGGTGGTATACAATAATTTTTATTATTATTCCGATATTTTGCTAACTGAAAAAATATTGATTTTCTAAAAAATAAAGTAGTTCTCTATGTCTTCGTAGGGACAACTCTGCATTTCTGGAGGATGGTAGTATTGGCATTAATTGATTGAATTCATCAGATATTTTTTAAATCTTATCAAATTTTATTGCTGTAGAAGGGAAAATATTAAATAAAAAAATTCAAGTCGCTCATTTACTGAAACCAAAGGTGGGCAAACCATTTATGTACCTATCCTACATCCCATATACATATATGTATTTTGAATTTTATATAGAGCCTACATTTTGCCTACATACATTTTCCCTGGGGCCTAAAACCTACATACAATAAAATTAGGCATGCATACATTAATGCCTATAAATTTTTTTTGCTCTTTGAGTATAAACAATACGTGTTCTCATATCCGTGGATGTCCTTTTATAGGTCGTCCAGTTTTTATTAAATACTTCTTTTTTTGTTAAAAATATGAAATCCACTCGTATTGTCTCCAAAAAAAGCTGAAAATGTGTAGTCTACATATAATGCCTAAAAACATTTTTGAAAATGTGCTGCCTACATAAGATACCTATAAATTTCTTTAAAATTAGAAGCCTACCTATCCTACATACAAAATTTACAAAAATTTGCTTGCATACCTAAATTTATGCCTATATTTATGCATAAAAGGATATGCGCCCACTGAAAACTATAGAAATTAAGTCATCCGCGCTGTGGATGGGAATCTCTTCTTGATGAGAGATGATGAAATCTTGCGACCATGAGCATTATTTATTCATTTAGGCATTGCATTATTGCCTGTTTTGATAAAATGATTTGATTGGTAGGAAAGTTACCATGCACATTAATTGTAACGAATACATTGCAAAAGTATTGCAAAGTAACTTTCAAGCTTTTTTCTAGCAAAAAAAGTAATAATAATATTATTAGCAAGTTTAGTGGAGGCGCCCCCGCCCCGTTCGATGAACTACGGAGTGAATTTTGGATTATTAAATTTTTTTGGAATGACGACTGAAATTTTATTTAATTTTTACAATGGTTTTAGCTATTCAAATGGTACGTCATTTATAACTTCACCATAGACAATTTTTAGGTGTTTAATTGATCAGCTTGTACCAACGGCCCTCCAATTAATGACCTAAAGAGTGTACCGGCACATTTAGCCGGAAATTTACAGTGATTATACTTATTATGATTACTAACGAACATACCACATTTTTGTTCTAAACAATATAACTTCAAATAAAAATTATTGAGTTTTATTATTTTATTATTATTATTATTATTAGAGAAAAATTATGAGAAAAATCGAAAAAAACCCTCACAAATGAACTAAAAAACTGGAAGGAATCTTTTGTAAAATTGCCAATTAAACAGCTAAAAAAATCGGAGATATAATAGTCAGTATTTCAGGTAAACATCCTCCTATTAATGACACAAAAAGCGTACCCAACAGACGGATACAATTTTTAGGTGTATAACTCATCAACTTTTAAAAATAATTCACCAATTAATTACCTAAGCGTAGGGACAGACTTACAACACTAACCGGAGATTTACCGTCATTATACTTATTATGGTAAGAAATATAATATTTATCCTGTTTATGTATTTTGAAGGGGTCATCACAGCTCAATGTGAAACATGCTCCAAGTCTAAGATATAAGGTTTTTCGTTGAGAATTGTTTTTTGGGAAACAAAGTTGGTCGAAAATAGCCGTCAAGTGAATTCCGTTTTTATGATTTGCGTTTTTACATTTTGACAGTTTTTGACCTGCTATGCTGCGGTCTCGAAATTTTGCATGCAATTTGTAGTCCTCTCAAAAATTTAGTCTGTAAGGATTCCAATTTAGAAATAATGAACTATTATTTCAAATCCCAATAACTTTAAAACTGGATGCATAGAACAAAAACCCAGCACAGATTCTGAAAGGAAATCTTTTCCGCTTCAAAACAACACATTTACAATGTTATGGCTATATCCAAGTAGAAGGTACAGTGCTGGCAATTACAACATCGCCATTTGGACGAACCCAATAAGCCGCTTTGGTATTGACATATATATAAAATATATAAATATGGATATACAAATACATGTATAAAACCAATCTGGAAAATTTGTACTGTGTCGCAAGGCAAATACCTGTATGGTATCAGTGAAAAATAAAGTTTTTTCTCTCTCTCTCTTTGAAAATTTCAATAAAATAGTATTACGGATTTCGTAATAGCGTTATTATTATTCTTATTTTGTTATGCGCATCTTCGTACTGGATTTTTGCCTCAACTTGTTCTGAAATCAAAGTTACCTATACTTGATGTTTTTACAAAATTTTATCAACATAGCTCGACGTTATTGGCAATAGTAGGACTGCTTATCAATAATTTGTTAAGTATTGGTTTAAATAGCTAGAAGTTTGACAAACTTTAGGCAATTTAAACTACACTCAAATAATTTTTGAGGCAATTATCGCTTACCATATAAAAATCTACGTAATTATTGTCTCCACAAAAATCTACCTTTACATTTTCCGACATATCCATGATTTTTGGTACGATTATGTAAAAGAAACCACATTCCCCTGTGCCCCTGTTTACCCTTTGTAATAAGAAATTCATGGTCACAATTATGGTCACAATTGTGGTCACAATTGTGGTCAAAATTATGGTCAAAATTATGGTCACAAATATGGTCACAATTATGGTCATAATAATGGTGATAATTATAGTCGTAATGATATACTCATAGTTATGGTCACAATTATGGTAATAATGATGGTCACATTTATGGTCATAATTATGGGCATAATTGTGATTTACTTTGACGATATTTAAACCCGTACATAACAAACTGATATATGTCCTATTATATGGCCTATCCCGTATAGCTTAATTTTGGTAAAATTTTATAAAAACATCAAGTAGGTAAGTATATGCTTTCAGAAAAATTTACCAGGCCATTTAAAGCCGCACTTAAATTGTGTGGATAGTTTAAAGGGCTTCAAATAAAAATAAAAATTCTTTTTGCCATAAAATAGTCTTTTTTAATTTAAAATCACTATAAAATACGGCTTATGGGAGGGTTAGGCAGCTATATATGGTAAATACTACGAATACAATGATTTTCATGCCCTCTCATAGTTTAAAAGTAAAGCTGAAAATTTTCCCCCAAAAAAACCGTTTTTACGCATACTCATGAAATTTCGACTACCCCGCGTTGAGCGTCATTTAAATTTTTGACTTATGGACGATTTCGACCAAAATTTCGAAATATCGCGAATATTAAAAAAAATTCAAAACGCGATTTGCAGGTTGAAGGTATGGATCGGGGAAGTAGGGACGTGTTCTAACATATTTTGAGAAAAAATCGAAGATTCATGTGTTACAAGCAAAATACTTACCTTGTCAGCACAGTTTGTTTTCAAGCAAAAAAAGAGTCATAATAATAAAATTATTACTTTTTGTCATTCTTTGGAACTTTGAGTAAAAAACATCCAATTGAACCGGGACGCTGCGTTTCTACAAAAAGTAATGTGCATAAACGACGACCGTAATCATCATCATCATCATCATTTTCACGAAGCTTTTAGTAAACAACATTGCATTTTTCCCATAATAACATTCAATTATTGATGCGCGCAAAACTCTGCATAGCAACAAGACTTTTGATTTGATTTCTTTATAGCTTTATTTTTATAGTTCAATAAATCATCATGAGCGGGGAATTTTGGTTTTCATTTTGTTTACAGTTAAGGCTTATCATCCTCTGATTCCCGTTGTTATAGCCCTATTGTCGGTTATTATTTTGACATCTGTCCCTGTCTTCTCTCCTTCTAGCTTCTTGTTCTTCCGCAAGTCTCCTTCTCCGTTCTTCTTGATCAAGAACCCTCTGAGAGGACCGTGTTGCAGCTGCCCCCCTCACTCTACGTGATCTTCCTCTCCCCCTCCCCCTCCCCCTCCCGCTTACAGTGGGTTGTGCTGTGGAGGGTCCTGCAACTTGCTCCGGCGAGCTTGGTGGAGGTCTAGGACCGTAGCTTGGTCGGCATACACGTGGAGGAGCGTTCAAAATGGATCGTGGTCTAGCATTGAGTTTGGTAAATTTCATTTGAAAATTTCGTCGCGGGCCTCCCCGATTCTTAATTAAAGGGCTATCTGGTAATGGAGTACCTCGTCTTCTTCCTTTTCCTGCTCTGTTTATAGCTGTTTTATACTCTGCTCTCTTTGATAACTTTATTTTATAACCCCGAGTTCTCTTAAGACGCTCAAACTCTGGTCTACCGACTGGATGGCTAGTATGTTGTGGGCATTTCATACGTTTTGTGCTTCTTACCGCTGTACAAGGAGCAGGAGCGGAAGTACCCGCTGTTGTACCAGATGACACCGTGGAAGGGGGTTGTGATCCACCCGGAGGGGGTCGTGATCTAATGAGAGGGTGTCGTGATCCACCGGGAGGGGGTCGTGATCCACCCGGACGCGGAGGGGGTCCTCCCCTTTTTCTATATAAGTCCAAATATTTAAAGGCAGATGTTACTTGGTCTTCATCATAATCTCTATATGCTTCCGGAGGAAGAGGAAAAGCAGATTCAGGATAATCTTGCATTGTTCTTGCCATGGCAGGATGGCGTCCTGTAAAGAGTCTTCGTACGTCGATGTTAATTCCTGTCCAATCTTCGATACCTGGTTCTTCGTCCATCTCCATCTCGACATTCTCGATATCTTCTACTCGTGGGGTATCAACTCCGGTGTCCCAAGCATATCTACCTGAATCTGGTTCTGGTGGAGGTGTTTGGGGTCGTGGGCAGGGTGGTGGTGGGTCTGGGTACTGTGTTTTCCCACCCTTCTTCTTCTTGGGTGGCATGGTTCGTAACCGACAAAAAACTAGCCTGTTTTTTGAAAAAACATTTTCTTTCAAGTTAATGTACTTCACCATACACCGCATCATCCATTTACTCAAAACTCAAGGTCAAAAGTTATATAGCAAGTGAGATAGAGGATTTGAATAGTTTGCTCAGGGTACATATCTACGTTTGCAAAAACTACGGCATTTGCTCAGATGAGCAATCACGTAAAAAATTCGTTACATTCAGATGCCGATGCATGCGAGTGGCGGGTTTTACTCACATATTCGCATGCATGCAATGTGCAATCAAAATTGATCCATATACTCTACTTATCATCATGAAATCACCATTATGCGGGATAAGTGCTACGTCATGGATTTTATCAACTAATTTACTACATTTACTCCATAAATATTTTTATGATATCTTCAAGCCAAAGATTCTGCTCCATAATCTCTTACATGACCAAACATTAACATTAATGAAGGAAATACCTTGGAACTCGGAATTTCACTTCCGTCCTTGTTGTTTCTTGTCTAGTTCAACGAGCGTTGATTGAATAAATGCAAAATAAAGGTCAACAAAAAAGCTTTATACTGACATGACCCAATGAACTCTAAATCTTACATTGGGCATCAACTCCTGATTATGAGCTACTAATACTGAATTAAGTCTAACAGTCTTTGACTTTGAGTAAATAAAAATGATCTTACAAGTAATATTTTGGGCGTTTTTACTCTGTTAAAAGATTGACGTTAAATATTTATTCTTAATTAGTAAATAATAATTAAATCCGCTACCAAATTGGTACACGAACGAATAATGAATGATTACATTACAATAAATTGTCTTTTCAGTGGGTACGTAATATATTATTATGTAATGTAGAATTGCCAGTGTCCATTGTTGCAACGCAAAGTTGTCGTCCAATAATCTGAAAACATTTTAAATTGAATTATTTGTTTTCAAATTCAGAAATAATTTCGCTACTCAATTAATGCTTAAAGAAGTAATTAAGTGTAGGTAGATCCGTTAATAATGGTAACAGGTCATTGAATTTAGAAAAAAATAAAGAAACTAAATACAAAAATATTGACTGTCAAGTTGAAGATTAACAAAACAAGTTAGTGCAAAAAAATGCAATACAAAAAACAAAGAGATGCGCACAGGAAAATAAGTATAATAATACAACAATTATTATTTTTATTCTCTTCCTTCCCGTACAATTTTTTTTAACTACTTATAAATTATAAATTTCATTTTCAAAGCAAAAAAACTTCAAAATACTAAAAATCTTATTTTTTTTCTTTCGAATTAATTTCAAAGATGGCCACTTTGTAATTACCAATAATTCTAAAACGTGGGATTTAGCCAAAGCAAAAATGCACTTTAACTTTAAGGGTACAAGCCCTTGCGTGCCACTCACGAAATTTTATCGGTTAGTTAATATAAGCAAGCATGATTTTTGTGGCAAATTTTTCCAAAATCCTAACCTTCAAAAAAATACCTAATGCTATTTGAACGGTGACCATGTAGCAACCAAGTACCACAAAGTGTTGCAAAAATTCGATAAATCCTAAAATAAGGGTATCAGGTAATTGAAAAAAATTAGGCAAATGTAGCTTGGCCTCGCATTGACTTTAAGCCCTTGACTTTTGAAATCGGTCCAAGGGTTCGGCAGTTATCTAGAAATCTTTGTTTTGAAGGGGTGAGCAAACCCATACCTAGATTCTATTTTTTAAGCAAGAAAATTTTCAAAAGTTGAAAATTCTAAAACTTGCAAGTCAAAAAGAACGCATCCACAGAATAAATGACATGCCGATTCGTTACTATTACTATTAAAGCATTATTGAATACATCAGACTATGAAATCAGAAGAGTCGTTGGCTTAGGTTCTTTACTTTGCCGCAAAGATGGTGAGCAGGCGTGCTTGAGCGTAAACACATTGGTTCTTAACTTTGCCGCAAGATGTCTTAGGTTGGCGTGCGCCACGCTGGAGCTACACTCTCCCAATGCGCCCGTGATAGGCGCAAATGGTATGGCCGTTAATCGGGACCCCTCAACCATTACGCTAATTGCTGAGGAACTTGCTATGGAAAAAGAAGAGGTAAAAATAACTAAATGAGTTAATATCCAAATTTTTAATGATAAACTCCAATGAGGTCACATACATTTCCATCCAAATGACCTATAATGTTCGTCCACAATGGTGCTTTAAAGTAACCCGGAAAAAAGTGAATTCCAGCCACGTACGTGACTATAGGTTTGCCTCTTTAACATTATTTTTCTTTATTTATTAACATTCATTTTTATCAGCTGTTTAACATTAAATTAGTTTTTAGTTCGTCGTCGGCCCATATATGAAACTTAATAGCATACAGTTTCACTAGTCCTCCTGGCATATACATCGAAATATGTTTCACTTCGTATAGAGTAACATAGGGCATAACGCCCATTTGTGCACGATGCATTATCTCCTACACATACTATAATCTGATTGTAAGTCATAAATAGGACGATAGGCATTAATTCTGTTAATAATGAACATTATGTTTCTAATGAGCAACGTTAGGCCGTCGGATTCGCAACATGTAAAATCGTACTCACTTCTTTAATTTCAAATACTACATCATTATCTAAATTATACAATGGAAAAAGCTCTTTCGGAACCAGAATTCATTATTTTAAATAAAAATCCCTGCAACATCTTCTCTCTCAAATAGTCTCACAATAAAATCTCCGTAAAGTAAGAACAGTACAATATCCATAACATGATAAAGGTTCATTCCTATCTACAGAGGTATAAAGCCAACTATGTACAATAGAGACACAGGTTGATGGTACGTGAGCCAGCCTTTCCCCTTGTACATTATACGAACGTTCTTTCTTACAACACCTCTTAAATTCTTACATTTATGCTATACTCGCAAAAAATGATGACCAAATTATCAAGTCCCTTTACAACAGTAGAATTTAATTCCTTTACTTTTCGGTAGAGGGGCTGGTCAGTAATGGTGAGTAAATCATGGTCATAATTAATGAAAGATTTCTTTATTCAAACTCCCAAAATTCCCACTCCAACATACTCACAAAAATACTCCAATAAAATTACAAAATACACTAACAAATAAACCTAAAAATAAAAAAAAATATGGAAAACCTTTTAATTTACAAAATCCCCAGAGTTTTCAAATCCCAAGGTAAGAATTGAAAAAGAAGCTCCAGCAAAATATTATTCCCTCCCGGAAATATCTAATGACAAAAACCAACATATTTAAAAGAAATAACATTACAAATTCCTTTAAAAAATATTCCAAGAATTTAATCTGAAAATGATGAATAATACCATTGAATTCTTTCACAAAATCATAAAAAATTGCAAAATCCACCTAAATATATTATACGCACAATACATTATAGTAGGCACAATCATTAACAAAACCAAGGCTTGGTTCTCCATAGACATACAAAAACAAAACAATTAAGTTTCAGTTGTAGATCGAATTCAAAAGAGAGAGAGAGACTCTCAGTAATTTAAAAGGAGAAGGAAGTTACAAAAAGTTTGTGTTAAGTCTCGACATGGAAGAAACATTGGAGAAAAAGTGTGCTAAAAATGATCATGTAAACATCCACACGGACGCATATAGATAGAGAGATACAAGATAACCTCTTACAATGTAATGTGCTTTATATGTGGATAAAAACCACTGAACCACTTTACACACAAAGTGCTACTATCTACTAACTACATACTCCACACTCTAGAAAACTATAGTAGAGAATCCGAGCCTACCTCAAGTGTGTACTTTACATTTTCCCCTTCTCTCTCTATACAATCGATGTTTACCAAACTGACAGAGGATAGCTTTTTGTGGCTTTTCCTTCAATTCCTCTCACCCATTGTCAGCCAGGAACTGACAACAAACATCAAATAGTTTATTCATAACGCTACTTTGTCAAACCCAAAGTAACGTAATACATTACACTACTTCCTTTTACTCCCTCAGTCAAACTTATTCAACTTTACTTCCAGCCCTTGCCTTCCCAGCATCCCAACCATCCCCATACATATACTCCATACATAACTTCCGACAACACAATTTTGTCTCCACTCACACGTTCTACCACATGCGTGTGTAAACTTGCTCATTTTTCCCTCTCTCTCTCTCTCTCTCTCTCTCTCTCTCTCTAAAAAACCACTCTTTTTTCTATAACATCTACGAAAAAAACATTTGAACTAAATTTCCTAGACAATCTGAAAAATCCCCTCAACTTTTCCTACTCCTACGTATTATCCACTCTTTTGTTTTCTACCTCAACCGACAATGATAATTATAATGAAGGGACTTAATCTATGAAAAACCCCATAGATTACTTTTCCCAAAGAATTCTTATCCCCAGGCAGGCTTTGACCAAATGCTCTTGCAATATTTACCAAAAAGAGAAATCCTAACCCTTCCGCTACATAAGTTATATTGTAAACCTCCTCAGACAAATGTCAGTTCCTAATTCCTAAAAACAAAGTCATTGAAAATAATCAGGCGTAAGTTGTTCTTTCTTCCAGCCATATAATAATAATTCATGGTGAAAACATAGGAAATGCATAAAATGTAGAAGAAAATTACGCAATATTTTTTATATTGAAATTATATTGGTCACTTGAATATGTTTGTGGCTACCCAGAACCTGGCGCTGTGCTGTGAGAAAGAAATGATATTCTCCCTTTACAACACATTCCCTACCTCAATATGTATGAGCTAGATTAAAAAAATTCTCACTGTCAATAAAAGTCCTGATAACAAGACTTCACAAGAAGAAATTTCCACTTGATTCCTCATAAATCCCTTTATATAATAATAATTGAGAAAAACCCAAATGGCCATTCAAGAAAATTACTCACATTTACTTACCCACACAGAAAAACACTTAGGATTCTCTGAACTTTGTCAACTCAGGGGCCATGTATATAAACGTAATAGATTTTTACGAAAGCTATCAGTTCCTTGGCAATCTTCCAGTCCTCAACAAAGACTAAAACATTTTTCCTATCCAAAAGTGTTGGTGAAAAAGTGGATTTTTAGTTCCTCTGACTCTCTGTGTTTTTCTCTCAAAAGAAATTATCATGAAAATAAATTTGGTGATTTTGGTGAGGAAATTTTTGAGAATAAAATTAAAAATCTGTATTCTCCCCCAGCCAGCCCATGTTGTATTTGCATTAGGAATTTAAGGGAGTGAGAGAAAGAGAGAGAGAATGGTGGAGGAAACGACCAAAGTTAACATTTTCTTTTCTTTATTCAGGTTCACATGTTTGCATGGGTTTCTCTAATAACGGGAGGATCTGAGGGTGAGAAAGTTGACTTGAAGAAAAAAGTTGGGCTTGTGGCAGGTGGAAGAACCATTAAGTTAGCTTCCACCACACCAGACACTTCTACCGCTGGAACATTGAAGGATGAAAATGTGAAGCATGCATCATCACTTCTTCCTACAGCGATTATTGATACGAAATCTCAACCCAATGCAGCTGAGTCTCTTCCCTATCCCATTGTTCAAGGGCCGCTCGTGAAGCCGGTAGTGGATTTGCAAGGAGCTAACAGCTTCTATTATGGACCATACGTTAAATACTTTCCTATTCCTTACGGTCACCACCATCACAGTTACAAACATTTTGGGAAAAAGTTTGGCTTCCGCCTTGGCCCTATTGGAGTGGGTCTAGGTTTGGGCCTAGGCTTGGGAAAGCATTACAATTCCTATGGATATCCTGGCTTCTACGGTTTCCACAAGGGATTCCATAAAACTTTCCATTTCTTTGGCTAGTTTTTCTCAGTTTCAATTTAACTTTTCTCCAAAAGAAGAGGAAATTATTATACTTGTGTGAAAATTTTTTTTACACATAAAAAAGCTAAGCCATGTTTTTTTATGTAGAGAGTGAGAGAGAGACGCATATTCTCCGCATCTGTAGTAATCATTTTTTTAGTATTAGTCTTCTTCCGTTACATATCGTCAGAATCTTCCCAATTTATTAGCAACTAACAAGTCATGGGCCCTGATTTATTGGGAAGTTACTTGAATTTTTATATTTTTTATACTCTAATTATTATAATTGTGTGTGTAAGCGTTGAACTGTATCAGAAGCAATTATTCTAATTAATACAACATTACCCTTATGAAAGCATTTTGTTGTTGTAAATTAACCTACAATAAATCCTTAAGGTGTGAAAATTTACACCTGGTGGAAGATATTATTTGCAAGGCAATCGCATTTTATAGAGTTGCCTTCCATTTCAGTCTCCATTATTATTACTGTCTAATCCCTGTCAGATCCCCGTAAATATCCAGGAACCCTTGAAAAATCAATGGACAAAAAATTTTCATGCTGGCACTAAAAAATGTAAATCAAATTTTAGAAAAACCCCCACGGCTATGTACAAACTAAATGAACAAATACAAAGAAAAGGTATGGGCTTCACGAGTCAAGTGCCCACTTTTGCACCACTGCCACACCAACGTTCAAGTAGCAATCAGTGTAGATGACAATTAATAGCTTTGTCACCCTTCCCAATTCAGCTTTCATAGCTTCTATATAGTCCTGCCAGTAAATATAAGGAACTTTCTTTGAAATCTCATCCCCAAAAGTTGGATCCTTAATTTCTATAGTAGTATTTGTCACAATTCGTGGCCTGGGGAAAGAAGGGGCATAAAAAAGTGGAGGGTGTGGAAATATCCAGGATTGGCATATTCTTTCGTAGCAATATTCCTGTTACAAATAAAGATAGACACTTCATTCAAAGAAGAGCAGCAAAAGAATGTAATATATACACAAAATCGGGTGCATGTCATGTGAAACTGTTTATTACAGTGAAACTGAACGTCCCTTACAAGTACGTATATAGAGGAACACGAAAGACATGTGAGGTTAAAGAATAAGGACAAATCAGCAGTCGCTCGTCATATTTTAAGAAACCCAAACCATTCAATTAATTGGGATAACGTAAATTATGTAGCAAAAGAACCTAATTGTCTTTTAAGGAGAATAAAAGAAGGATTGAAGATCCAAAATTCGAAAGAAAAGCTGATGAACGTCGATAAAGGATTTTTACTAAACAGCCAAAGGAATCCTATTATTGACAGAGAAAAATAATTTTTGTTTTATAAAAAATAGTATTTTTATTACTTTTTGAAAATTTTTTATATTCTAGGTTGAACTAGTTCTTCTACTCACTTGCATTTCATCACCTGAATTGATGGTAGTCGGTTCGCTACCGAAAGCTTGTGTGTAATAAAAGCAAAGTCAAATATTTACCACGTAAACCTTAGAATGGCTAACGATACTTCATTCAAAATTGCCTCTTATTTTAGTATGGTAAAATTACCATGCTATTACACACTTTTCTATAAATAGTGACAAAATGTTCAAAGTTTGTCCCGGTATTAAATTATTATTAATTAACCGTCCTTGCAAAACATTTCCTGCTCAAGGAATCTCCTCAGTAATTCTGCCACTACATTGTAACATGGAATTTCCTTATGCTGTACCAAACCTAAATTACAAAAATATTCAACATTAACATAGAAAAATAGTTTTGGTTATTTCATATAGGATTGACAATCGAGTAAATTAATAACAATTAGTACAACTTTACGTTTGACTTGTTTGACTCACATTTTCTCACAGCTCCTTTTATATACTTTAGAGAGACACCCTCCAAAACCATACCACTATTTGGTAGAGCCTCAACCATTGACAATCTCTCAGGAGGTTTCAAATATGCAACAAGAGTATTTAGTGAGAATGTCATCTTACTTAGGGGAAACCACTACACAGGAAAATAGTACATAGCTTGTTTTGTTTTCAGATTGACATTTGATCCCCTCCTACGTATGTATTTATATGTATATAACTTATTCACACAAACAACAGCTTTTAATGAGTTGCCTTGAACTTGAACATGACGAGTCTGCGAGTGAGTTTGTAGAGTATATTGTTACCTTCAATATTGAAGGTTTCTCACGTGAAGCTTCATTAGGTTACAAATAAATTACAGAGTGCTTATGGAACACATGTTTTTTCCCCTCCTCTCCCAACCTGCTAATTACTACTATATTTCAACATCCTTCCCCGTTGAGCACATGCTTTTTCCACGGCTCCATGTAAATAACATTTCCCACCCCATTATAATCCCATTGTAAATACAAGAAATTTTTATTAATGAATATAATGGCTTTGCCAACGTACACTAAATTAATATTCCCTTGCGTAAACATGACGTTATAACAAACCTGCTTGAAACTTTGACTCACTTGAATTGAACCTCACATAGAAGTAATTTGTTTGAAAAATGTCATGACTTTATGAGAAAACTTTATTGTTTACTAAAAGTCAAGCTTCAGCCCCCAGTGTAATTCCATTCAAATCTTCCCTACTACAGAGTCACGAAGAAACAAGGATTTTCTTTTTGTTATGATCAATCAGTCATTGACAGAGGAATTTGATGGAGCCTATAATGTATTGGACAGAGATTTTTTTAATATAAAAATCTATTGGAAGAAAAATTTTGTTCCCTTGCTTATTGTGGTTTTTAAATGTAAGAAATGATAATCCCTTTTAATTTAACCAGTTGACCCAGACAAAAATTTTAACCTTGGTAAACGTAGGAATTTCGCACATTCAACTTCTCCTTCACATATATGAAGCTATATAGAGTGAAACAGTAATGATGTACATACGTGGAGTATTTACAAAGGTCAAGAGATGAAATTGTTTCTAAACACTCCTTCCTCATATAACTTGTACGTATTTGCTTGTTGAAGCATGCCATAATTATTGTAGGAACTATCACTATTTAAACGCGTTATGTATAAAAACGTTTTTTATATGTGAGATATAGGAAGTACGTTAAAAATTGATATTTTGTATACAAAGGAGCAGAGGTGTTTCTATCCCACGTTACATAACACACTCAATACAATGAGCACGTACATAAGGGAACATTTGTCAAAATATGACATGTGCTGTGTACAATTAAAGGAATGCTAGGAGAATAAAAGGATTGGCATGTTTTAGTATGAAAAAATGTCTTGGAACTTTTCCCCTGACCCTGGCCTTCCCTTCTGCTAAATGTAATATTTTTTGAATTGTCTCTCTTATTTCCAGACAGCTTTTCAGTTAACCATGTGGGTTACATTTGGAAAGATTAAGAAAATAAAAGTTGTGTCTATCACATTAAATTTACTCCAAGTGATATAAGGAAAGAATATTAAAGTTCTGGGACTCCTACATAAAGAGTCTGCACTAGCTCATGAGACATTTGCATTAGATTTTTCTCAAAAGTTTTACTCATCCTGGAATTGTTGGAATATAAAAGCTTGGATTATAACACAAGCCCACCAAAAAAGAAGAAGAAAATATGTGAAGGTTAGAAATTTTTTCCAGGAATCCAGCTCCTTCTTATAATTTGTTTTGTTGGAAAATTAAAATGATACTTTGGGATTTTTTTCCCACGCCCATCACAAAATATTACCTATGAAAATCCTGTGGAAAAAAGTCATAAAAGTAAATGTGAACATTATTTATATAGGAAAGGTGTTAAGGAAATTGCCATTAGTTTGGTCCTTCTCCGGAGCTATATTTGGGGAGCTCCACATCCTCAAGAATAAAAGTGGTACAAAGGGAGTGGTAAAAATAATTATATTATTATAGGGCTTTTGAAAAGTCATCCGAAAAAAATTATGGTTTTACTATCCGTGCTCCTCTTCAATCTCCTCTGTGGTTTCGTGCCATGTGATCCCAACTACCGTGAACCGGACATCAACCCAAAGCCCGAGCCATTAACTCGAGCTCGCAACTTGGAATTTGACTCTCCGCATAATATGATCCTACATATTAGCACGGGAAGAGTTCAAGGCTATAGTATGAAAACCATTGAAGGGAGGGATATTGCTGCATTTGAAGGGATTCCCTTCGGTGAAAGTACTTCAGGCTCCAACCGATTTAAGGTAAAAATTTCCCTTTTTCACCATTTTATTTTTACCACATCCTTTAATAACCTTGAATTTTTTCACGCTGGATTTTTATTTAAACATTATTAAGATTATAATACTCACATTAATGGAGCAAATACATACATTTTTTGAGGAAGTGTACCTTCAAAGTTTCCTCTCGCTGGGCTTCTCAAATCTGCATAAAATCTCTACTTTCTCACTATATATTATATAGCATATCGTCGGCTAAAGTGCAAAAGGGGCTATATGCAGACACCGCTTGTACATGGTAGCGCATGTTAATTCCCGTTTA